>JAJOOH010000209.1:0-22189 GCA_029582605.1 Solanum gracilifrons | reverse complement strand
AATCAACTTTCAACATTTATTTCACAACCCCCCCCCCCTTTAATTACCTATTTTTGGAAATAGTTTGACTAAACAGATATAATCGGTAGTTAAGTTTAAGTCTAGACCATATTCCTCATGGTATCAACCCCAACCTACAAGTTGGGTTCTTTATTTGACAATGATCGCCTATACTTCTTTAGGGAGGTGTAATTTGAGTGTATCAGTAGCTGGGTTGGGAGTTGACTGGTTCTTTGATTTGGATCTTGATTACTCTTCTGTCTTGTAGACTTAGCTATTTTGTGTACCTATCGGGCTTATTAAGTCCCTTTGGGTTTTATTTAAACTCACACGCGAGTGTACCTTCTTGTCTTATGGGGTCCAGTTATGTTTAGTTTAGTTGTACTTAGATTTACTTTCGATATGCTCGTGTTCTTTCTTTCCATATCCTCTTTGACCTCTGTTGGTGTTTAGATTCTATCTTTTCTGATTGCTTTTACCTTTCTTGCTCTGTCAGCCTATGATGCCAACTGAGTACCTTGTTTTGGTATTTATATTATACCCTACGTCTCTTCGTGATGCAGATCCTAGTACCAGCTACCAGCGGTGATCGTTCGTGCCATTTTTCCCAGCTTATGGATATCGGAAACAAGGGTGAGCACTTGGCGTCCTGGATTAGCATGTCTCCTTCTGTACATATGTTAGCATGTCTTTTTCTTTTGAGACGGCTTGTTGTGGTTCACTTTTGGGACTTGTATTTTTTCTTGTTAGATAGATCTGTACTCATGACTTCCAGGTTCTGGAAGGGTATCTATTGTATATAGTTATGGGTTTGCTTTCCATTTATGTGTTTTCTTATTGTTAGTAATACTTTATGTTTAGTTCTACCCGTGTACTCACTACTTGTCTCCAGGGGCAACACCTTAGGGGTTTCATGGGACACCGCTTCGTTAGAATTATATATATATATATATATATATATATATAATTAAAATACAACAGAAAGATTAAGTTATATATCATTTCGTGATAAATTTTGATACAAAACTATGTCTCTTGCAAATGGTTAGTGCAACATTTATTTATGTGACAGACCCAAGTACAAATCCAAATAAGCTTACATTTTTTTATATATTTTTTCTTTATTTCATCCATTGTTTTTTCTGTTCTTCTTTTCCCTTTTATTTTTTCTTCTTTTCTCTTTTATTTCTTCTTCTTTTGATATTATATATATATATATATTTAGTACTATTATTCTAATAAGATTGTTTTCAAAACAAAAAGTTATCCAGAAAAAGTTGAAATATTTTTTTTAATTATTATTTGGAAAAGATATAATGGTATGGCTTATCAGGCCTATATTCGAGAACAATGTTTAATTCCAGAGTGAAGTGATTCCAGGGCTGCTTAATCAAGAAGTAAGATAGATGAGACAGAAAAGTGATATAACGAAGAGAATCTTAGTGTATATGTACTGAAATGACTTTCAACGAAATATTGCCTTTTCCAACTATTCTAGTTGATATTTGTGGAGTATGAAATCACTTACATTGACTCTTAATATCTTCTCATTAGACTTTGATGTATGAAATCACTTACATTGACTCTTAATATCTTCTCATTAGACTTTGATGTATGAAATCACTTATATTGATTAAATAGATGGAATAAGTGCAGATAGGATCATTCAAAGCAGACTAAAGGTTAAGTCATCGACTAAATAGATGGAATAAGTGAAGAGGAGGGGTGCCGAGATCCTAGCGGGATCTTCCCATCATGATCGACTACATAAGTTTCATTCAATCAGTAAGAAAAGAAATATGGAATAAAGAGTTCAATGCCATAAAACATGTTCCACAGGGCACCTCTTCAATAAATTTGGACAAAGCGATTGATCTAGTTGAGAGCGTAGCGTAGGAGACAGGTAAGATGACCATCAATGGACAAAAGTCTCTCATTATTATAATTTCACTTTTATGCTTCAATCAGGCATATATTCGCATTTGAATGATACCAATCGAGATGGCTTTTTCAGGGACTGGCCTCTTCCCCGAAGCAGTCCCTGGGATTCAAAGAGTGAGAAGGAACTTTCTTTGTCCTATGCTCTCATCACTAACCATTCCCCTTGCATTTCTTGATCGATTGCTCAAGAGACTGACGTTCGTTCTCTTCCTCTGTGCATCTCTGTGATGGGCTCATCATAAGCTTTTTTTATCCTCCTCTTACCGGAATATCTATTATATGAAGATTCTTTTTTGAGTCCACTAAAATACTATTTATAGAACGTTTAACCCGTTAAAGGGCTTGACTCTTGTGGGATGGGATGTGCTCAGCCACCTCCAACTCTTTCTGTGGGTCAGACAACTTCCTTAAGTCAGCAAACATCATATTGATCTCTCTACTGCTCCCGCAAACGATGACGTCTCGATTCCTATTGGTCGGTCTACTATCTGGAACAAACCTTTGTCCAAGTAATCTTAAATCAGATTCCTGAAATTTACACAATTATTTGTAGAGTGAGTCCATTTCTCGTGTCATTTACAATAATGTTTGCCTTTTCTTTCTTCTTTTTTAGGTATCTTATGTCTAGGCAGACAGGTCAAAACCTATTGATAACTCGGAGGCTGCTTCAGAGCTTCAGATACCAACCAGTCGGCCGCGATCTTACCTTCTCTGTTCTCTATTAGTATGTTTACAAAAGCACTGCCAATCCCTTTGAAAAAGATTCCCGCAAGCTTGGATCAGTTGTGCTTGAGGGTAATTAGAGGAAATCAAATGAATCACAACATGCAAACTATATTCAAAATCTTTTTCAAGAATGACCTGCTTGTAACCCAAATCCCATGCCAACATAAGGCCACGGTAGATCTTTTTCTTTGCCTTTCAAGATATTGCATATAAAGAGAAAGATAGCCATTCTTCTTGGGCGGCCGAGAGTGTTGTGTAAAAAGGACCAAGGAGGATCCTATCCTAAAGGAGAAGGAGGAGGAGTAGGAGCTACCTTTAGGGGCGGAATCGAAGCAAAGAAATTTGTTCATGCCACGACGATCTATATGGAAGGGCAATTTTGTTGATGCATTCCTCTTGAGAATGAAGAAGAAGAGAGATCTTCTTTTTAACAGGAAAATTTGGTCACGTAGATCTTCTATTTTTCTAGAATTCATTGATTGCTCAGTACAAATTCACAATGGAAAAACTCTTGCTCGTTGTAAGATTACTAAAGGAAATGTGGTCATAAATTTGGAGAGTTTGCTTCTACACGGAAACGAAGACCTTCGAGAAAAAATATTGGACCAGGAAGAAAAAGGGGGGAAAAGTAAAGTCTAAGCACAAATGGCACTAAAAGAAAATCCTATTTCGGTAAGACTTGATCTGAATCGTAGTTCAGATTCAAGTTGATTTAGTAAGGGCGACCGCAAAAGTCACCGAATGGGTCAGTCTTTTAGTTCTCCCAGATTAAAATATCAAAGGAGGACGTTGCAAATACCGGGGGCGGACACGACTTCTTCTAAGGCTAGAAGACCACTGGAAGACACCCAGGACTATAGCATGTTGTGAAAGAAGCACACTGGACGGGCGTGCTTCGATCGTGTCTCCGGAGCACAATTGAATGTAGATATCATGAATGCGAGGTGCAGGATACCAGGCCGAGAAACCCGGGCAACCATTCCCCTGTGTGTCAATCGCTAGCGCATCCAGGTCCCCGACGCCCAGCTCAACTAGAGAGGCCTAGTCTGATCTGAGAAGCTAATTCTGTTCGGATAGACTTCATTCAAGAATGTCACCACCCAGGAATCAATAAGAAAACAAGTGCTAAGTTTCAGATCAGTGAATAAACCGAAAGGAAAGAAGATACCTTTCTCACTCAATGCCTAAAGTGGACTATGCTCCGCTTCAACAAATGAGCATTTTTGGTGGAACCGATGAACCACGTGCGCTGGTTAGATGCTTGGGACAGAGGGCTCGTAGTACCTGCTAGCGCGGCTATGCAGTGGAAGGGAAGGAGCCTAAATCGATCCCTTTATTTTTTTTCTTTGAAAAAAGCAGTAAGGAGTAAGGAGATTAAACTCTCGGATGAGAGTAAGCAGCTACCGACCATTTCGACGCACCTTTCACCTATTTTGATGAAGATAAAAAATGTATCTCTAAAGTGGAGCCTAGTTTAAGCTATCAAACAAGTGATTATTGAATGAAATAAAAACCACTAGTAGGGATATGGATGGAGTCTCTCTCATTAAAGAGAGTTGTAGGATTCGTAAAATAGGAGAAGAGCATCTCAAAGTATGGGGCAAATGATGTTACATTTTGACTTTGTCTCTCAGGATCCACCGCAGGTTGGGCTTGAGAGCCGTGTGATGGGTGACTATCCAGCACGGTTAGGAGAGCACTTTTAGTCTGCGTTGGTGAATGGAACCCCCACCTATCAAGCAGGAAGGAAGCTGTTCTTCCCACGGCGGAGTCACCATTGACTCTATTTATTATTATGGTAAATCAGTGTATCAAGATGTCAATCTGAGATCTTATTTCGGTTAGATACGTCCACCTACGAGACTCACCTTTGGCTTTCGTCTCGGTAGGTGTATGATTATACATTTTCCCAAAAGAAAGTTCATTCATTTCTTTCTTCCCCATCGACCACGATGACTGAAATGACGCAAAAAATCCAGACCCGTAAAGGAGAAGGTCCGGTGGGGGGGCATTTGGGAAAGTCGGGCCGATCGGGTGTCTTCATTCAAGCGATGGTATAGAAGAAGAACGAAATGAAGTGAGAGGCTAGGGGCAGGGAAAAGAGTCGAGTCGATCAGGCTCGACGATCTAGAGAAACAAAACAAAATCAGGATTTGGCCAAAAAAGAAGCAAGGCTATAGATACCATGACCGATCACCATTGATAAAGAAGAATCTTTCTAAATCACTTCATATCAGCGGGGCTTTTAAGAATCCAAAATACGCCGGGATTGAAAATGACATAGCGTTCCTGATAGAAAATGACGACTCCTTAAGAAAAATAAAACTTATTCAAGTTCTTTTTCCCAAAGAAGTCCCGCTCCAACTGCCCGACGAGGCATCTGCTTAAAAGGACCATCCCCGCAGTCCACCCTTCCTTGAATTATTCGGTCATGCAATACTTATTGAATACAAAGAAGAAAATGCATTTCGACCCCGTCGTAGTTCTCAATCATTTCGTGGCACTGGGCGTGGCTGAACCATCTAATATGGGGGGAGCTAATGCACAGGGAAGAAGCTTAGATAAAAGAATACGTTCTTGCATTGCTTTTTTTGTAGAAAGCTCGACCAGCGAGAAAAAGTGTTTGGCCGAAGCCAAAAAGAGGGTGACCCACTTTATTCGCCAAGTGAATGATCTTTGCTTCGCGAGAACAACAAAAACCACTATCTCGCTCTTTCCTTTCTTCGGTGCTACCTTTTTTTTTCAAGGGATGGGGTTGGCGTGTATAATAACCTTTTTGTAGGATGCCCGGGAATAACTCTTAGGTCAATTAAGGAGAAAATGGGAACCTCATGGGTAAGGTTAAGGTAATGAAATTGACAGAGAAATTCATAGACCTAAATAGGATAGGAGAATTGATAAGGGGAATAGAGATGATGATAGAGATCATACTGAGAAACAGAAGAATTTCGTACGGGTATAACTATTATTTGAACGAAGTGCAAAAATGCGATCTTTGTTGTATAATAGAACAAACACTAATACCTTAATTGAATTGGTCAAGATCAAGTATGTTTATCAAAGTGCTACTCCGATTGCTCAAGACATCTCTTTTCAACCGAGGATCAAAACAAGATCATTTCGTTCCATTTTTAGTCAAATAGTGAAGGATATTCCATTAGTAATGAAAAAGGGGTGGGAGGGGATCCGTATATGTTGTTCAGGTCGATTAGAAGGTGTAGAAATAGCTAGAACTGAATGCGGAAAGTATGGAAAAACATCTCGTAATGTATTTAACCAGAAAATAGATTATGCTCCTGCGAAATTATCTACTTGTTACGGAATCCTAGGTGTCAAAGTTTGGATTTCATATAGTAAAAAAAAGGGGGGGACGTGCTATATCTGAAACATAAGAAATATAGTAAATATCGTAAAGGCAGATGTAGTAGGGGTTGCAAACCAGACGGTACATAACTTGGTTTTGGAAGATATGGCACTAAAAGTTGTAGAGCTGGCCGTCTTTCATATCGAGCCATTGAAGTAGTGCGTCATGCTATAATCGGACACTTCCATCGTTCTATGAGTGGAAAATTCTGAAGAAATGGTAAGATATGGGTAAGATTTCTCGCAGATATCCCTATTACCGGGAAACCTATAGAAGTAAGAATGGGAAGAAAAAAAGGAAATCCTACGGGTTTGATTGCTCGTGTGTTCCAGGGGACAAATCCTATTTGAAATGGATGGTGTGAGTTTGTCAAATGCTCGACAAGCCGCTACATTAGCGGTGCATAAACTATGTTCATCAACCAAGTTTGTTCAGTGGTCGTAGGCTTATTAATCCGACCCAAATTGGTACACGCCAATTCCATTTCGTCGGATTGAAAGAGCCATCAATCACTATGATCTCTTTCTTAGAAAAGAAATTATGTAAATTCTTCCTTTTTTGGTCCCATGCTTTCCGTTGGTCAACAACCAACTAAATCTATACTTCTTCACTACTCGTACATGACGGTGGAAGAAATTCAGTCTCTTTTTTTTGGGGGGGAGAAGAGAAGTCAAAGAATGAACCAAACCAAATGATTGTTCTAGAATGGCTATTCCTCACAATTGCTCTTTGTGATGCAGCGGAACCATGGCAATAAGGATCTCAAGACGCAACAACACCTATTATGCAAGGAATAACAGACTTACATCACGATGTCTTTTTCTTCGTTATTCTGATTTTGGTTTTCGTATCATGGATCTTGCATCGCGCTTTATGGCATTTCCACTATAAAGAAATCCAATCCCGCAAAGGATTGTTCATGGAACTACAATCGAGATTCTTCGAACCATATTTCCTAGTATCATCCCTATGTTCATTGCTATACCATCATTTGCTCTGTTATACTCAATGGACAAGGTAGTAGTAGATCCAGCCATTACTATAAAAGTTATTAAACAACAATGGTATTGGAGTGCGTCTCTTCATGAGGGTAATTAAAGTGCAACAAAATGCCTTAAAGTTGAATAGGGTTCGCGAAGCTTCTGGCCTACCGGTAATCTCCCATTCCCGTCGTCAAGAGACTTTAATAACTATAGCATGCCAGAAACAGGGAGTTGAGGTGGTTAGACCTATAACCTGAAATGCTCCTAGCATAGGAGCCTATGGTTCCATTCTTGTTGTTGTTGGAGGTACACCTCCCTCTTCTCGGTGTGGAACGATATACGAGAAATAGATGCTCAGCCTACAATGTCCGATAACAACACTGAAGTAGTGAATCTATCGGCACCATAGCAGTGGTATACAACTTTGGACCTAACAACCGGCCTAGTAACCTTTCGAAATGGGGAATCCCCATTGTCAACAACCACGGTAGTAGTTGCGGAATTACTGGGCCGGAAGAGGAGCGGAAAGCCACTTGACTGTAAGGAGAGGAAAACCTCTTGTTCCTACTCCTCTTTCTTCGCTTCGGGGACGGAGGTCATACGATAGGTAACAGAAAGCACAAGCAAGTTGACAGAAGGGGACCAGCGCTTCTACTCCTCCACCAAAAAGACATTCTTGTGAGAAGCAAGGGATGTCGTGAACGGTGGGAGGTCACAGAGAATTGACCTATTCATAGAGTGATCCTATGATCGATACAGGATATAGACTATCTCATTCTTTATTCTATTATATTCTATTTCTGGAAAAAAAAAAGGAGACTCAACTTCTCAGCTAGAGTTGGTGGTGGGACCTGTTGGCATAATGCACACTGGAACGTGGGAATTCGAGGTCTCATAAACTACTACTAAAAACCAACCTTGTTTTTGTTTTGTTTGTGGACAAATGATATCCGATCAGGCCTATGGCTAGATCCTTTTAGATCTACGAGCTGGCCGACCTCGATCGTTTACATGAGCATAGGGAATCTATACTCGAGCGTTCCACTGGACCCCTGACAGGATAGGTGAGGAATCACTCTGGATCTTTTTTTTTTGGGCTACAACTTCGTCGAGCTGACTAGCATCCCTTTCTACTGTGCATTTTTCAAACAAAGAAGATAATTATATGATCGAATTCGCTCTTCAAGAAACTGCTCGTCCCATGCCTTCTGCCTGTCTCATATGTGTGGAACCTGGTCTTTTTCAATTCCAGCCTCTCCCTCGAATACATAGGGTAGGTAGGGATGGGTGAGAAATGGTTCCCGATTGCCAATAAATTTTCCCTGGCCTTCGATTAACCTTACCCATAAAGGGTCTTACGGTCGGGAGAACTACCTAACTAAAGAAAAATATTGTTCTTTCTAAGAGTAGGCATGGAGAGATTTTTGCGGGGAAACTTGAAAGTACAGTTTGGGGGGAGGCGGGCGTCGACCCTACCTTATGAGTATTCGGACTATAATAGTTCCGATGAACATTCAGTCACTTTTGACAATTTTACTATTCCAGAAGATGATCTAAAATTGGGTCAATCACATTTATTAGAAGTCGACAATAGAGTGGTTCTACCAGCAAAGAGCCATATACATTTTATTGTAACATCTGCTGATGTACCTCATAGTTGGGTTGCACCTTCTTTATGTGTCAAATGTGATGTTGTACCGGGTCATTTAAATCAGACCTCTATTTTGGTACAACGAGAAGGAGTTTACTATGGTCAGTGCAATGAGATTTGTGGAACTAATCATGCCTTTATGCCTATCATCGTAGAAGTTGTTCCTAGGAAAGATTATGGCTCTCGGGGATCCAATCAATTAATCCCACAAACTGGGTAAGCTTAAGCGGAAATGAAAGAGGAGGTTTAGGGAAGCCACTAAATTGAGAGCTTCACTCGCTCGGTCTAACGCTCATTTAGTAGACAGCGAGTGGAGTGCATAAACCCCTTTAGAGATAGGGGTGAGTACTACACGAGCTCGTAAGTAAAGTACGGAATGAGCTTGTGTACGAAGCAGAGCGACCTCATCTTGCTTGCTTCTGGCGAAGCTTCTAGCCATAAATAATAGGAATTTAGGTATGGCAAAAATACTGTCGACCATTACAGGCGATAGTGAAGCCAAGCCGTATAAAGGCGAGTAACCCTTATAGCAATGGAAAACGGCCTACTTATAGCCTATCAACAGGTCAGTCAATATCAGTAGAGGTCTTCTTGCCTAAAAAAAGGAGTCAGCCCAACATGGGCAATGATAGACAGACCAAAGATTTACGCAGTACTTGTGTGTTTGCTTTGTGCACTGGCATAGCAAAATTCGAATCTGATGGCTCAGATGAGTGGATCTTGGCTTTGTAAACATATCTATGTTCTTGCTTTTTCACTACCAATGAGTAGGCAGCTTTGGCTGCTTATGGAGATATGGCTTTGGTAAAGATCTGCTTAACGTGTGCTTTCTCGGGTGCTACTTAGAATAGAGATAGTCAGACTCTAACTTGAGAATGTTATAGCGTTGTGAAATAAGGACATTCTGATCGACCCGATTGGCTCTCGTTCTGGTTTGGCGGAAAGGGGAAAAGCACAAAATCTTTCTTCCTGGTTAGTGTACTACGGTGAGGCGAATCCCAACCCTTTCGTTAGCTAGCTTAGCTTTCCCTCTTTTTAATCTATATCAAATCCTCCATTACTTCTTCACCAATACCTTTTAGATTTCCTTTAGCTGCTACTTTTTCCTAGTCCACGCCCAATCAGAGTAGTCACTGTGTCTGCTCCGTCCTTCTTTGACAAAATGGATGCTATAGGAGAGGTTGGGAAGGAGGTACTTCGCTAAAGATGGTCTGTCTGTGCACGGGGAAGGTCTTTTTCCTTTCTCCTTCCATTCTTTGACTAGGTTCACTTTGCAAGGAAGGGAAGGCATCCATACAAGTAGAAACGGGCAGAGGTCAAGCTATGGGCACAAGGAGGTAAGGTATAGTAGGTTACTTCTTCGTGTTTTGCTTGTCATTGGATTGGAAGTCGCAGGCGATGCCTTCTTGCTTGTGTAGTTGGCCTTGCCTGCTTAGTGCGGAAGTGCGTAAAGTAGGCTCATTCTTTGGTTTATAAAGATCTTGTAGTAGCCAAAGGTAGTCCGCTTGTTAGATTGAATTTCATCTTATATAACAACACAATCGGGGCCTTATTAATTTAGAGGCTTTATCAGTAGTATAAGTGGACCTCTCAAAGGTATAAGTAGACATTAGTCTTGTTGGTTCGGGCGGTAAGGCCCTAGGTAACTCGGGTTAGCCTGTCAGGGTGAATACAGGTAGTGGATGTATCTTTTCTTCTGAAGCGTCTTAGTTCGTAGTTGCCGAAGTGTAGCATTGAGGCGAGGAGCGCGCTAGCTAGGTGGAGTCTCCTTTCGGAACTACTTTTATTCCTTTCTCTCTCTGCTATCCCCTGAACTGTCAGTATCGAAATAAGTTCGGAATGTTGGTTGAGCATAGACTAGTCTGTTCAGGTAGTCACAGGCTTGCTAAAGCTACAACTGGAACTTAGCTTCTCACTGACTACATCAGAAGCAAATCCTCAACTTCAAATACAATGCGAGATGGAACGGGGTTGCCTTAGCTACTATGGTGTACATATGCCAGGAATTGCACCGTAGCCGGAGTCGATCGAGGGGCAAATCTTGATGTAGAAAGGAGCTCTCAAGCTGAGGTAGAGAAGAAAGTTTTCGATTATGTTGGTGTGAAGTGATTTCTAACAATCGAAATGGCTAAAGGAGCCTACTTTGGTGACCCTACGAGGAAGTGTTGCTCATTAAAGTCAGCTTCAAACTTCTGGTAACTGCTTATCCCAAGGTAGGTGGGCTTAGATATGATATATAGGCATTTTTTTCTATATCAATCCTTCGATAAAGCTCTCAAACCAACAAGTAAGGAAAGGAGGCCTTGAGTTGATATTTAAAAGAAGGAGTTCGTCCTGGTGTGCTGCTTCCTTTCCTGCCACCACTTTTTGAGTCAAAAACTCCTCTTTAGTTTAATTCATATTCAAATTTTTCAAGCGGAATTAGACTTTCATTTCTATTTCTTCAAATCCAACATGACATGTGTCAAGAATCAAAGAAAAGTTCGCAAATTGGCAAATTCAATGTTTCCATATCCCTCCAGGCAGGATATCGTACATTGAATAGAGGGTACTCCACCCCTGTAGAGGATACAACACATTGAAATAAAGGAATTGGTGGATCTCTCCCATCAGACAGATCAACGGCACCGGGCATGCGATACAAAGGCAGGAGAGCCGATTTGACCGCACAGACCAAATGAGCGAATTTTTTTAAAGCGAAAGCGTTGTGCCAACTTGCGTACATGATTTATGTGTGGATTCGATACTATAGTAAAATCCTCTTCATATTTCCTTTCTTATAGGCTATTCAAGGTCTATTGGCTTTCTTGCTAATGCGGTACTTCGAAGGCTAAGCCTCGTCTATGTACCGAGAAAGATCATCGGTAGGAAAGCTCTGCTATGCACCAACGACGGCCCCTTCTTTTCACCTTTCTCGTGCCCTACCTCATTCCATTGCTGTCTTGAATTCCATCTATTTTCTTCTTTGTTTGCGAGAGTTACTCATAAGACGACCCACCAGTAGACCAAGACTTGAACGGATAGAATCGTACTACCGCTGTCGATGCCAGTGCTGCTTGCCGACGGCCCTTCGTTTACTTCTCTGGAGTCAACGATGCTGCATTTTCCATCACGGAAACTGCTTGTTGTGCCCGGGTCAAGGAGATTCGATTTGCTTGGTTGGGTTCTTTGCTTGCTTATTCCACTTCTTAATCATCCTTCATTTCACTAATTCATATTAACATGGACCTAAGATGAAATAGATAGGTTTTACACTTTTCTCAAAGAAAGAGGAAAGGTTGGCAATTCAGGCTTCAGATGGAATTCAAGGAGAAATTCAATAAGAAAGAGCTTCCTCGGAAATAAACCTACTTATTTGATTGATGTTCAGTTTCCCCCACTCCTAAGCTAAGTAAGGGGAGAATAAAGCTCTTTGAAGGACGAATGCTAAAAGAAACTATTTACGTAGTAATAGTAAGTAGTAGCGAGAACAGGAAAGGTATAATTGCATCAGTCCTTCCAATCAAGCAAGCGACCAACAATTGCCATCAAAGAAAGAAGTATAGACTATAGACTTGCAGAATCAAGTGGGAACTTGATAGGTCTCGTAGCTACTAAGATTTCAAAAGGGCGGCTCCCACCTACGCTTTGTGCAGAACTGAAAGCTTAATGCAACCGACGTAGGTAATCAAACAGCAAGCGAGAGCCGACGGTCTAATTCCACCTAGTGGAGAATTAAACCAACAGAGAAATCAACCCTAGTTTTTGAAGACTACCTACTCCGTTTTTTTATTAGATTTCATCGTACTGCTAGTCGTTGTTATTCCCCGCTAATGAGTTTATCTGCAGTTTGCAATCATGTTTTATTCCTCTTTCAAGTTGGAAAAAAATAAGTAAGACCCGTGTGAAGCTTTAGTTTCTTTACCGGCCAGAGCTCCTAGCCCTTTTGATTCTATTTTATCTCATTTTAACTCCACATCTCTATCAGTTCATTCTTTGCCACATATCTCTTCTTTTTCTTTGTTTCCTTTTGAAAGGAAAGCCCGTCCATCAAGTCTGTAGAGTTTCGTCCAGCTAGAAGTGATCCTATTTTGTTTGGGAATTTCCTTTGGTAATCCCCTTCTTCTTTATGGTCGATCGTTTCCTTGGCACAGGTCCACTGTTCCTGTTCTAGTTGCTCCGAAGGTACGAACCTAGGCTATCTCATATAACTTCCATTGATGGATCAAATCATTCTAAAAAAGTGATATGCTTAACACAAGCTTTTCTTTTTGCCTATTCCTGGAAAAGAGTCATGCAGAAGGGAAGAGCTTCCCAAATCCTACTGTCAAGAAAAAGGCTAAGAGAACTTATTTAACTTCTAGCTCGTTAGGGATGGGATTCCAACAACTAAAAACGGTAATGCCGGATACTACGACCGGAAAAAAGAATTGACCTCTAGAAAACTCAATTTTAAGGTCTCTTTATGACCTTAAGGACTCTTTTAAAGTGGGTTAAGACCTCATTTCTTATAATATAAATAGGATTGTAAATCTAAAAGGATTGGCAAATAGACACTACAATTGATGAAAAAAAGGATCTGGTCTTTCACTACCAATTCCTTTCATTTTTTATTCAAGATGATGGCCCAACCCTGCTGGACGTAGCTCTCTTAACCAGTCTTGAACTTGAATTGGATAGATCAAAGTCTTTCTTACCCATTCGATAAGCCTTTTACAAACTCAGCTTTTTCAAATCCTCTCAACAATAATTGACCGTTCACTCATGCTTTCATGGGAACAAGGAACTGGAAGTCTGCTGTGATCTGATCTTTTCTTTCCTGGGTATGGACGAGACAAAGAAAAGTCTTCTTAGTCTTCCACTTTTTCAATGATATCTATAAGAAGGAATACCTTTCGTAAGGTAAACAGGAGTTCCCAGCTAAAGCTAAATGATACCGGCTAAAGGTAAGTAAATTCTTTAGTTTAGGGAAGGAATCCACTCTAAAAGCTAGTCTTCTTTTATCCAAAGAATCCGATGCAGTTAGCGAGAGTCGTGGTAGTTCAGTTCGAAAGGAAAGGCAGTTCAGTCATCCGCGGGTAGAAATCCTAAAAAAGGAAAGTATGTTATCTCTCCTAGCCTTCTTTCTTTTTGTGATTCCATTTCCTACACCAAGCCAAGTTAGCTCATCATAGGGCTTTTTATTTTTAAGAAAGGCTAAGTTCTTCCTTTATTAAGGTAAGGTCCGAGAGTAAGATGGCTTATTTTTTCATCTCTTCTGACTATGCTTTCCGTGGTAGCTAGGCAAAGTCCAGGTTATATCAAAGCAGACTACTTCCTGGTGGTTTAGTACAGGCTTTAGGAAAAGGCGTAACTGCTCTTGTCGGAAGGGCAGGGCTACTATACTATATGGTAAAGATCTCCCACACCTGGACCAGGCTAAAAATGATGAGTCTTCTCTTTTTAGGGTTTGACTATATAGAACCAGAATAATATACCGATTGACTGTGGTCAGGTCAGAGCCTTCTATTGTGTGTTGGAGGAGATTGATTGGACTTTATACCGCACCTTACTTAGTCTTCCACTGGAACTGGATTCTCTAAAGCTTAAATAGAACTACCCTTCGGGGGAGGATTGAATAAGGAATTTACTTCTCTAAATCTAAAAAAAAAGAAAAAACAATTTCATCTGTATCTGGCACTACTTTACTTGGCTTATGTAGTAGACTATTTTTAGCTTTCATGTGTCGAGAGGGATAAAACCTTTAGCTTTAGCAAGTACTACTACTCCTATGTTTTTGGATAGTATAACCGATTATATGATGTTCTTTTCTCTCTTGGAGTAAGAAAAATATGTTTGAAAGGTGCATAGCGGTGAAGTAAAGAGATTCTGGAATCTCTCTTTCCTGTGCTATCAAGAATAAGGAATAGACAGCAAGGTCTTCTTCCTTATTATATGCGCGTGCAAGAGATTCTGTTTAGTGTAAGGTGCAAGGCAAAAGTCATAAATGAAATAGAACTCCATATCTCATTCCCGGCTAACCGTGAATAGAGTGAAGGGTGGGCCAAGAGCTTTTTATAAGGGGTCTTTTTTCAACAATATACCCCTGGCTCACCTATATCCTATTTCTCTTCTAACTGGTGGATTCTCTCTTATATCGATTTATCAACTCATAATAAGTAAGGCAAAGAGAGCTCAATGTAGGAATCGTGGAAAGGCAAGTAAACTACCTCGCTCCACTAGCTAGGTAACTCATTTTTCTAACTAAGAAAGCAACATTGCCTGCAAATAGGCTTTCTGCTCATTCCCTCCCCATTTTTCTTATATAGTCTGTATTTCAAGTAGTCACTATGTCAGTGCCTATTTATTATCTTTCCCTTCCTTCTCTTGTGCCAGGCGTGTGATAGAATGGAAAGCTCCTTCCCCTTTTCGCCTGGAAGAGGGTCAGTCTCAAAGCAAATGAAAGTGGTTGATTTGATGCTCTCGGGAAAGAGCCAGAATAGCTGCGGATGCAGAGTTAGCACTACCCTGCTTCCATCCCCAATCTCGCCTTCTTTTCCTATGACAACGTTGTCATTTAGTCACTAACGGTCTAATTTTTGAAAGAGTGCCTAAGGCGGATTAGTGGTTTATTTTTTTAAAAAAAAGATTTTATTTACCGTTGCTTTTAGATAGCTAACAACTAAGTCACTAATCATACAACTAATAAAATAAAGTCAGTCACTACTGAGACAGCTCATAAAAGTCATTTCAGGTTCAAGGGCTAAAGCTTCTCTTAGGAGAATCCCTTTGCTACACTCGACTTAAGGGCACCTACGAACTCACTCATAAGGAAACTCATCAAGTAGGTCTTTCGAGTCTTTCAAGTACTGGTGAAGCTTTAATTGAAGACCTTTCAGTGCCCTTTCGTTTGGTCCCCTGGGTACCTTCTCCGCACTTACAGGTAAGCGTTTCACATATATAAGATCATAAAAGAAGAAATGGAAAGGAGTACTGCCATTATGCGCTATTATTTGAATGCAAAAGTCAATCATTCCTAGCTTTGATATGAAGGTATGGGGGAGATCAAAAGGGAGTATGTTAGTCAAATAGAGGGCTCTCACGGGGGTGTAGTCCACTGCTTTAGCCTTTAGCTAGGTTGGGCTGTAATTCTTGTATTGAGCGAACCCAAGCGTTAAATAGCACCGTTTAGTGGCGTGCAGTGAGTAGTCGTCTTGGTATTGGAGGTGCAACTATGTGAGTTAACAACCACGGCATGTGTAAGTCAAGATTTTACTTAGTGATCCGAAGGAGCAATTTGAATTACTGTACACTGGTTTCCTCCCATATACCCCCGCTGATGCCTATTTCTTACCATTGAAGAAAATAGAGAAAACTATTAATTCCACCCACGTCATAAACTGATGCCCTACCTGATCCATTTCAAATCCAGCCGGAGGTCTTCGAGCCTTCTTACGGACTAAAGTCCTAAACCAAATTCCTCTCCAGCCCATGTCAAAGGTCTTCCCACCCTTTTTGGGGCAAAGTCAGGTTCATTATGGTCAGCAAATCAGCCCCGCATCGTATCGATAGCGATTCAAATCACCTCCCCAAGCCTGCCTAACCTAATTGTGTGTGAGCAATGAATCGTGACAAGTCGACCGATCCATAATGAAAGCACTTGTAGATAGAAGTCATTTTTCGATCGGTGGACTCATCCTCAATGCCGTTTAGGCTCTCCATTTAAGTCGGTTGTCCGCTTTCTTTATTTCCCATTCCCGAGATGGCCTTATGGGTAGCAGCCTCCCACAGAGATGGCCTTGTGGTCAACTTCTATTCAGCTTGTTGGAAGGTTCGTCTGGATCTCTTCACCGATCAACCCACTCAATATCTGAGAGAGGGTAGGCTTTTGGCGACCGCAGAGATGACTATGAGAAAACTGCCTTCTGTCTATTGCCATGGAATGTATAGGTAGAGATTGTTTTATGCTTCGAAAGCCCATTCCACGCTCTCTCTCCTCTTTTTTGGGGGTCCCCATGAACTGGCTTTTTAGTATTCGTGTTCGCCTTCGCTCCGCACCTTCCCTTCCATACTGAAGGATCGTGGGGTTCTCTCAACATACATATCCGAGGGTGCAATTGTTTAGTAGGCAAGGATCGGAACGGGTGGATCCCAGGTCGAATTCCTAATCTATTCGTTTCAGCCTTAGAGGATTGAGCTTTATGAGAGCACCGCACTGTGATTGAATGGAGGATTTCAATGATGAAGAGAAAAGGCTGGTTCTCTTTTCATTTGAAAGGGGAATGGATGTCTTATTTAGAGTGATTAGAGAAGAACCTTTTCATAGAGGAGAGCGATAGGCCGATTTGAAGAGCAAGCTTGAAAATAAATGGAGAGGTCATTTATTCATAGCCAAAAAAGCGCTCACTCACTCGTATCTGGAAAGGCAGGCGGGGGGATCTCTATCCTTAAGATAATATTTTTTTCATTCTTAAAAGCCTTCTTTCATAGATAATCAGTAGTATTCCTCTCGCTAGCTATTCTGAGTAAGAAGTGGAGGACTTGATGTGAATACTATTAGACCTCCAACCGCGAGAGACTCTACAATCATTATGGGCAGATAACCCTTTCCCTTCCCTTCTATAGAGAGGTTTCCCCTTTCTCCCCGGGTAGTTCACTCACTCCCAATGCCTACCATTTGTATATACTTTTGAAAAAAGAGAGGTAGGGCTAGGACCTCAATATTGGAAGAGCGCCCTCTCTTTTCTTCGGGAAATTGAGTTAGCCAGGCTGATTCCCTGTCCCCGATATGTAATGAAAAGATTGATGGGCTTACTGCATTCATTCATGATAGCACTAGCCTCTCTCTGGTGGGCCTTTACCTTTCAAATAGAAGAGGGGGGTAGTCGCAGTAGGAGAAGCACCCGTAAACCCCTAAGATAACTCGACCCCGACCAGTCAATCTCCTGTCATTGCTATCTCGTGCGTGAAGGGTTGCTAATGCTTCTAAAACATCACACATTTTTTAGGTCATTAGTCAACAGCTCTATGGACAGTGAAATAGGGGTGACTTCACATTGTTTCCTGACACGCCTATCTTTGTTTTAGGGAAATCCTCTCCCCGTTTAGGTGGATGCCGCACCTTGCGCTCGTGAATGAGTGTGATAAATACCTTTTTGCTCAGCACGTGACTGTGTACCCCTAAAATGGAAGTTGGATGTCTTTGCTCGCTCTCGGTTCATGGTGGAATCCTTGAATGCGTTGGTAACGCACGGGATTACAGCCAAAAAGCAGAGGTTTCCACTAGGCGAAGAAGCTCAAAAAATATCCTAACTCTCTATGGGCAAGAAGCAAGGGCGCAGCTGCTGCGCGGAAGCCGGTCTTACCTTCTATTATATTAGTAAATGGCCTTTAGGCTTGACTAATAAGATATATAAGGCTTTTCCATTTACTAGTAAGAGGCAAAGAGCAACAACATTTTGTCATCTATCTCGCTACCTACTTATTTTGCAAAATGGCTTTAGGGATAAGATCATACTCAAGAAATAGTCTACTTCAAGGCTGCAGGGAGGACTACGCTATGCGGGTTGGCATCACTATTTATCATGTCAAGATGGAATTTTGGTTTATTTTTTTAGGTGAACAAAAAGATTCGACAAAAATCGGGCATACATTCGAGAGAGAAGGATTAGTTCTTGTATGGGTCAAGGGGACGGGTGACATGAACCCTCTTCCTCCGCTAAGAGCTATCTAACCTCTGTTGTCTTGCTATAACCTAGTCTTACTCGCTCTTACCTCCCTTCCTATTTTCCTTTCTTTCTTTTTTGAGAATACCTGCCCTGCTTCCTCTGCCCTCGTTCGGGCACCGGGAATTCCTTGCTTTTCACTAAGTTCTTTATTTACCTTTTTTCATTCCCCCCCACAAAACAAAAAACTTACAAACACTACTGGAATGGCGCGACAGCAATACCATAACATATGTACTTACCGACAAGAGAGAGCGAGACTGACCTACCCAAGAGAGAGAACGCAAGAGTGACTCCCCCATATCACAACAAGGCCGAAAGAAAAGAATTTAACACTGCCTTATTTACCAACTCGGGACTAGAGGAGCATTTTAGGAATTGGAGGTATCGCTTGTAATGTAATAAGGATGAAGTCTCATTCATATAGTAATGTCCCTAGCTTGCGCCCTATTTTAGACTAAGGCAGCTTTGGAACCCTGTCATATCACCTTTATCAAATCCTTAGCTCTCTTCCTTAGTGCATCTGCCCTATTCCTACCATGGGAATATCTATCTTTCTTTTTTCTTTCATATCTATAGTTTAGGATATAAAAGCAGACAGTATCGTATATGAAGAAAGAGATTGTTGACGTTAGTAGACTAATCTATTCATTGGTAGGGCATTTCTTCCTATGACCTCCTTTCCTACGAAAAATTAACCTAACAAAATTCGGGTTTTTTCTAGACTAGAACTTCGAGATTTTTTCAGGGTTCATACATGCATTGATCCAGTCGAAGAACCTGCTCCAGAGCGACTACTTTGCCTAGCCTATCTTCTTGCCCGCCTCTGGTTCTCTATGCTCGGTTCCACAATCAATCCCGATCCATCTATTGGAGGGAGGTCCAATTCCACGCTCTTCTAATTACTTAGAAGTAGAAGGGTTCAAGAACCCCTTTACATCTAGGGCTCATTGAACCCCTATTCTGTGTATATTCAAGAATAGGGCTATTAAATGGTCAACTGCGAAACCCATTAGGGTTCCAAAATAATATACTATTACGATGCCCTCGATCGGCGATCGTTCAACAGACTACTTTTGCGATGTCTGTCACATGAAGAAGTTCAACAAGCCTTGCAAGAAGTACATGCTTTACTAATAGGGGCATGGTAATAGTTATTTGCTGGGTTGGTTTTGCTCTCTACCTTCTCACGGTGGGATGGAAACAAGAGAGGTCAGCTAGAGTGGAAACCTAAAGATAGGGTTGAGAATCTGTGATCGATCCGAAGAACCACTCCCAGATACGATTTTGTTACCCTTTCGTACTACCATGAGATTCTTACCCGGCTTTCTTTCATCTTAAGAAGGCTACGGTAAGAATGAGAATAACTTCGAAACTCTTGGGGAATGGACGTTTTAGGTTAGGGTGGGATCTAAAAGCTCTCTAACATGTTACAGAGCCTTCGGTCGTGAGAGGGTGGATGTAATTCAGCTTGAATGAAGTGATAGGGTGTATGTAATTTAGCTCGAACGAAGTGAGAGGGTGGATGTAATTCAACTCGAACGAAGTGAGAGGGTGGATGTGATTTAGCTCGAACGAAGTGAGAGAGTGGATGTAACTTAGCTCGAATGAAGTGAGAGGGTGGATGTAATTCAGCTCGAACAAAGTGAGAGGGTATGAATTCCTAAATCCATTTACCTCGACCAGGATGAACTCTTTCTATTCCCCAGGAAAAGGCAAAAAGTAAAGCAGTCATCAAGCCAGAGCTTGTTTCACAACTACCGATTCGCACCTGTGGGTCAAAGAAGACCAATAAAATCTCAATTTAGCTTAAGCAAGGGATGAGAGAGACCTTACGAGGGCTCTTTCCCACTAAACAGATTCATTCCTTCGTTACGGCGGTTGTAGGTACCTGTCGTTCAGAGATTCTATCAGAGTAGGAAAGTTAGCCAAGTTTTTCTGCCTAGTTTAGATAAAGCACCCCTTATCGCCCCATGGCATCTGGTTAAGACACAATGCTTATTTTATTCCCAAACTAGCGGATTCTATAACAGCGTTCTGCCTTTTCAAAGACAGAGCACTCGTGGCACACACTTGGCCCTTTGCCTTAGAAAGAGTTCAACCCACTTGAAAGAGGAAAGGAGAGTAGGCATAGTACCAGAAAGTACAGATTCGGCGTTCATCCCTCAATCAAGTGCTACTTGAAAGTCAGGATAGATTCAACTCTCAGTTAGTACGTACCTTTTTTTAAGCAAGAACTCTTAATCGTTCGTATCCCATACCTATGGGCTACTTCACTGAGACAATGGTCGGAGTTTACAAGCTTCTTTAATAGAAGCAGGTTAAGAAAGATAGCTAAAAGTGCTAGCATAAGGAAGAGATTCTATGAATGGAAAGAGGCCCTTTCTTGCTTTCAAGGTTTTGGCATTAAAAGTCAAAGGATTCTTTGTTTAAGTTTAATAATAAAGTAAAGGAGATCGGCCTTCCCTTCTCTCTTTTATCTATTGAACTATGAAAAGCACATTATAGTAACGACATGGATTCACCACAACTTATGACTTCGCCAATGGGGCAAACGAAGGCTAACCCGTTCTGGTTGTTATGGCTGGCAAGAATCGGTAGGTTCTTTCAGTGCGCTTTGGTCCTTCTTACACAGAATATCCTCTGTATAAGTTATGATCCATCCAAGAAATGAAGAGTAAAATCCGGTGGCCTACAACGAAAAGATATAATCTCGCCCGGCAACAGCAGTTGATTCAATAGCAGATGGTCTTGGAAAGAACCTTACATTCGATGCTTCTGATTCAACTCCCAGACAACCAAGGAAGTATGCACGAAGATGAGGTTAGCCCCTGCGGAAAGAATTATCTTGGAGCGATTATCCAGGAACTGGAAAACGGTTGGCATGACACACCTAAATCCCCCACAATAAATCCATAAGGCTTCAGGCGACTGGAGCAACCTTTGAAGGCTTTCGGCTTTGTTCACCCTTTAAGCTAAGTATCCCGCTTTCTCTTTGAGGGTAGCCGAGATTCAAAATATATGGGCCTTCATCGCCTTAAGGCAATCTATTCAAAGAGCCTACCCTATAATAGATTCAGCTAAAGCCGCACTTGGAAGATTTCTTTCTCAATCATGAATCTGAGCTTACTACTTGAATCATGAAAGGAGTTTTTCTCACTATCTATTCAATTTAAAATGCTCACTTATGAAATCAAGCTAATAAGGCCAAAAACAGAGCATGGAGGCCACTGGCATGAGAATCAAGCGAAGTAGAGACATAAGCGTATCCAAAGAAAATAAGCAAGACGACTACTTCCATTCCTCTCCTTAGACCGACATTACTACAAGAAAGAAATAAGACAGAAATAAGGCGATTATTTCCTAAAATAATAATGTGAATAAGAATAACAATACCTCACAAAGAAGGTAGATGAATTGCTTAGCCAAGTCTATCTCAACCTTAGCCTTCTTTTCTATTTAGATTCCCGTTCGTGATCCCATCCCCGGAATCACTTCACTTCAGCGCCTCCTTAGTCTTCTTGCATCTTTCTAGCCTTTCAAATCGACTAAGTGCCAAGCCTACTTGTGAAGAGAGGGGTCGTCGGGCTATTGCAGAGTGAAGGAAGGTGGGAAGGTTTCTTGTCTTGGCCTAGGCCTACTTAGGAAACACCCATAAAGTGTTGAATATCATTATAATTTGTTTTTTATTATATATCTTTCTATTATTTAATCCTGAGGTTTTTTCTAAGAATATCGTATATAGTGTATACAGTATATTTACTTTATTATCTAATAGACTTCTCTCTTTAGTAAGATTTTTCTTTTCATAATCATAATGTTTCCTTATGATTTTTTTTTT
>JAJOOH010000207.1:0-34892 GCA_029582605.1 Solanum gracilifrons | reverse complement strand
AGATAAATTCACTTATTTCACACAATTCTTCTGGTCATGCCTTTTCCTCATTCTTCTGACGTTCTACCTCCCTTTAAATTCGCAAGTAAAAGTTGATTTCTATTATATAACTAGGCCCAAGTTACGACGGGCACTTTCTATTCTTAAATATTTTATGTATCTTTTATTCTTATTGAGTTTTGTATACAAGATCTATCATCACATCTTTGATGTGATTCTACTTCATTCCCTGTTTGGTATTGTTCCATCTGAGTTCTTACTCCTGGACCACTATATAAATCAACCTGATAAGGACCCTGAATAGGTGGAATTCATACGACAAAGCCTGAAAACCCAGGGACTTTCACCTAGGGAGAACGAGGTCATGGTGAGCAATTTCATGGAAACAGAGTTTTATTTTTCAACTTGTGACCAGATTTCCTCTCTCTATCAACTAATTTATTATGGTCGGGAGGATCCCCAATCCTTCATTGATTTACAAGACCTAGATTCCATACTGCGGGTACACCTTGAACCCTTTGAATTCAATCACCTGGCTCTATGCTAGGTCTTGGAAAGCTTGTGTGGGGACAGAGAAGAATCCCCATTCTATGCGGAAGTCAAAAGGACCCAGGCAGAGCATTCCCAGGGCTTTTTAAAACAAAACAACCAAAGCCCAATTGGAAATGCACCATCGCCGAGAGTTAGCTGAGTTATGGAAATCCCTTGAGAGAAGAAACACTTTTCTAAGAGAAAAAAATGCCTCTGTAAAAGAAAAACTTTTTCTTCTCGACAGGGAAGCCCCATAACATTATTTTTTCATTGTTTCAAGTTCTGATTCATGTAGTGATTCAATTCTGATACATAATCAATCATATTAGTTTTGTTCATTAATAGATGAATCGAATCCTATCAAATATTTTTATTTCTGCTTTGAATTACTCATATATATCCTACGAATTTCATTTTGCACTGGAAACTATTCTAGGAGAAATCCAAATCCGTTCCATTCAGATATTGATTGGTCTTAGTTTGACATGGTTTACGCGTTACTGGTTTCCGAAAGAGTTAATATCTCTATTAGCTAAACACTTTCTTACCCTGCCTTTGGATTCATATTTTGTTCGTACATAATCAATGGAGGCCTTCCCGACATATGTTGCAACGTCTCCAATAACATGCTCTTACTTCGTCTTTCCCTTAATAAGTCATCAAATTTGGTGCTTTTTGATCCCCAGTTTCTATGGGGAAGAGAGGACAAAATATAATCGATTCCTCCATTCAAGTGGTTCTCGCTTCTCCTTGTTCTTGTTCCTAACTTCTCCCCGGGTAGTTCCCAATGTTTGGCACTTTCCATACTTCATGGGTTCAACATCAACAAATTCACTCATGATCAAGTTAAAACCTAAGATCTATGACCATATTATGTTAATTGTTCGTATTTCGTTCATTACATCGGTAGGCTCCCAGGTACTTATAATTATTATCCGTTTACCAGAACCAATGGGTCTTTCTGTAGAAAACTCCACGAACTATCGCCGTTTTTTGATAGTTTTTCCGCTTCTCACAACTGCTCTTTCCACACCTCCGGATATCTGATGCCAAATTATCGCCCCTTTCCTTATTTCTATGATAATAGAGTTGGCTATCTTTGTGGCATCGATTGTACAAGTTCGTGAAGAGGGCTGGACCAGTGGAATGAGGGAAAGCGACTCGATCAACAAAAAAGAAGAGTAGCCTCCCTAGAACCTGGCAAGGTCATTATCAATGAATTCCCGAGCAATTCTCAACCAACATATGCGATTCATTCCCGTAAAGATTAATACACACAAGAAGATCCCTTACCGCTCAATGAGAAGCGGGATGAGTGATAGATCTGGCGAGTGCCGGTGAAGAATGCAAGTAAGGCTAGAGCTCGGGTATTGATATATTCCATCAAGAGAAAGAAGGCAGACTGGTAAGAAGACCAACCACATAGGGGGGCGAACCAAAAAACTCAGGTTTTCGAAGCAGACCAATCTTCTGTGCCCCCCCCCCCCCTTTACTCTCTCCCTATAAAAAATCCTGCGGGAAGCACAAAGAGCTAAGCCACTAATGTCGTGGCAAAGGCTAGACCTCATAAGGTCAGGGAAGCTAAGGTTTCATATGTGTTATATCCTTTCGATCGAGCGAGAACTTATAAGGAAGGCCTTCATTGCCCTTTGAAAAAAGTCAAAAAAAAAAAAAGCACTAGGGAAGAGAGAAGGTTGCAGAAGTGCTTCTAGATCTCACGGAATAAGGCAGAATTTCTAACAAAACTTTCCACCTCTTGCTTTTATAGAAAAAATAATTTAGGAGATGAAATCCCGATTACATTACTGCAGGCCAAAATTGGATTTGAAAGAGCAAGCCAGATAAAAGAGGTGTTGAGATAATACCTTTAATCCTAATCTCATCTACTAAAAAACGGTGCCCCCTTGATCACCTGAAGATATTTTTAGACAGAATGAGCATAATTATTACCGTGAGGATTGAGCTGCCAAGAGAGATTATCCCCCTTTGGGCTGCAAGATAAGATTTATGCAGTCCATAAAAAAAGAAAAAGAACAAAGTATTCTTAAGCCAAATGCTATTGGATGGGTAGTTGAATAGGGGGATAAATTCTTTTTTCTCCTTTATATTTAATGTAGTCAATCATTTTGAGGTCATGAGAAGAAAGAGTCATAGAGATATGAGAAGTTTTACCTTAATTATTGACTGACTGTCCTGTTAGTAGTGCTATACTAGATTATCACCCTAACTGGTACCTATACAGCTACTCCTTGTCAGTTGCTATATTTTTTCACCTTGACTTTGAGAGGTTAACTCCTTCCACTCTCAACCGCCTTTGCTTATCTTACTAGTAGCTCTATCTATTGGTACCAGCCAGGGAAATCCCTCTTTGCAAGCTACTTACTTTATCTAAACTCTCTACCGACAGATGCACGAATTGCACTGGTCATTGTGCGGAATACTCTCTTAGCCAGTCAGTCAATGGAGGGACAGGGGCTATAGGTTTTTTCTTTCTTCTGGCCGTAGGTGTGATCAATGCCATTGAGCTTCGGTATTCTAAAATAGTAGTCAGAATTCACTTATGAGTGAGCTTTCTTGTTTATGCTCTGGCTGACCTTCACGAACAACTTTCTTTCAGCTACCAACTTTAAAGCTTGATCTCATCTTTCTTCTTTTGAAAGTTTAGTACTATTATTGTTGGCATGGAAGGAGTTCAGCTTGAATTGCTAGTACAGTGATGGGAGGCCTACCTCACCTGTTTTAGTGACATAGGCACATCCGGTCGAGAGAGGAGACTTGAGATTAGCTACTAGGTGAAGTACCAAGGAGAGGATCGGCTTCAGCCATAACCAATACGGAGGGATTGACATAGTAAATGAGGCTAAACAAATCTATCAAAGGGATGTGCCCAGGCTCGGAATATCCTTCTTTCGTACCCAAAATTAGCCCTATTTCTAATAGGAGAAATTAAAGCATTAATTAGTACTACCTCAGATCTGAAAGGAAAGGAAGGAGAATCAGGGAAGGTGCAAAGTAGTTGATTGCACATTACTAAGGCAACAAATAAGACGACTGAGAAGGGATGCCGAAAAAAGGCTTCAATTTAATCTGGTGCAAAGTCAGTAGTACTAGGGCCTTCGAGTTGAAATTTCCAACTATAAACAAGTGCAGCGAAGTCACCTCCATTCTCGATTTCTATTGTGATAGAGGGAGGTATCATAATAGAGTCAAAATCACGATTAAAGTCAGTCCGGAAAAAAGAAAGAATCCAATCCCCTTCTTCTTGATCTTATTGGCCTTACAGCGGGCCTAAGAGCAAGGAAGTCTCAACTCCCCAATCCCCCCAGGGTGAGGGGTGAACCTTCTGTCTGATTCAATCTCATCTATTCCTGCTTTCGAATCGGCTGAAAGAGTATTTTGATGTCATTTAGGAGAAGTATAGGAATTGCTAGATTACAGTTAATGAATCCTTGTAATACAAGTTCTTTCCTTTAATGATGGCTGCGAACTACGCGAACTGAACTGTTAAGGCTTTCAAACCAAGACCGAGAAAGCTCAATCAATAAAGAGTATTTTAGTGGAATGGCTTAACTTACTCCCCATATGAGACCGAAAAGGAAGCTAGAGAACCTAGGGTCAACACCAAGGTAGGGGTAAAAGGGAAAATAACGATGTTTGATGTGACTAGAAGCACGCATTTCGCTAAGAAAGCAAAACAGGAAGCGGCAATAGCAAACATAACCCTCACTCAGAACAATATATTCTTGGGAGAGATGAAGCACAATCAACCTCTCTACCTTAAGACTTCTAACATGGTCGATTCTAGATAGGGCACGGTAAGCCATAACCCCCTACTCTACAAAACAAAATTTGGAAAATCTCTTCATAGGGTACTGTAGATATACAACCATAGTACCATAGGGATGGTGAGAGTTCATAAGATCCAGAATTTAGATAGGTGAAAGATCTTTACTCAAATTACGAACCCTGAACCTCTTTGCGAATTCATAGCTGAACCTTAATGGGAAATCATAGATTTCTGATAGGAAAGAAAAAGCCCAATTACAAAAAAAAATCATATACATGAGCGTCCTCTTACATTGTCCCTTAGTACAACATACTTAAGAAAGCGGTTTCCAGGGTCAACCTGTTTAACTGCATGCCAGACCACTAAGTGATGAGACCATGCAAACAAAGGCAACGAGGAGCGCTAGCCAGAACTGGACAATGGGTGGGTGTCCAACAAACATTCCTTAGCTAAGAATGATTCATTCACCGCAGCTTCTCTTACTAGCAGATGAAACTAGCAACATCACATCATATAGAATACCAATTAACAAGCATTCAAGTCTATCTTATAGTTTATGTTGATGATCTAATTGTTTCCGCGAGCGCATCCTTCATTTCCAAGCTTTATTTCTATCGTAATTTTTCTATCTGGGTGCCTATTCATTCTTTTTTGGGGTGTTTAAAGCCATAGAGTGATTCAGGCATCTATATTATTGTATTGACGCAATTGGAAGATCAGAATTTCCCCCTGCCGCTCAAGCGGGATCAGATCGGGATTTAGCGAGATTAGTTGTAACTGAATCTGGAATGGAAGGACTTCACTTCAACTCAATAAATGACGTCTACTTCGTAAGTACTAAGGCAAAATATATCACCGAAAGGAAAGGTGATAGGGGAGCCTATCCATTTCACTCTACCTGAGTAATAAAGTGGACACCCCCCTCACGATCGATTAAAAGGAAAGTTGCCAAGAGATATTTGTTCAAATCTAATTCCGGAAGACAAAGTAAATTTAACAAATCTAAGGAAGCAAGTCCTACGCCTCACTATCTATCAATCAAGAAGGTAAATGAGAGAAGGTTTGATTGAAATTAGTACGTCTACAGAGATCTGTCATTAACGATTTGACCGGGACACATCCAATTGAAAGTCGAATCCCAACCTCTTTGGAAGGAGCTCCAAAAAAGACTTGACTTCAGAAGGGGGAATCTTCCTACAAGTGAGCACCAAGTCAAATGTATTCATAAAGGGCTATACCTCTGCCTAGACAACGAGAACTTTAAGGAAGCCTCGTAAGAGACATTGGATGTAACCAGCCTTCAAAGGCGGAGGAGTCAAAAGCAACTTTCGATTCAAATTAGAGAAATGCTGAGCTATATCCGCTTCAATTCATTAAGGTATTATTATATATAGCCTTCTAAATAGTAAGAGTGGGAACTCAAAAGCAAGAAATCTTAACCATCATTCCTTAACTCTAAAGGGCGTGAATGTGTAGATCAAGGAAGAAGGGAGGGATAGCGCCCGATTGATTGAGCGTCCTACAGCCCGTCATGCAAGCTAGCAATGCCAGTGCACAAGCTTCCCCCGAATCCACACAAGGTACTTCAAAGGAGGTTATCTTTAACCTACTGCTCAATAATTCCAAATCGAAATTGGAAATCTTTATTGGACCGTGATGGCCAGCTAAAACTTAATGGGGTTGAAGCATCTTCTTTGAATCACTAAGGAAGTAGGAAAGGATCCAGGGTTGCCTGAGGCCCTGAGAGCCAGGATGCTTGCTCTTGAAGATGAAGTAAAAATGTTCATGGGCCAATATCTCGGTGTTGTTGAAGTTATGAATGAACACTTCACCCTAATTGGTTGGAGGTGGGCGGGAGCTTAGTAGTTGTTTAGTCGTTCAAAAGTCAGACTATCGTAAGCCCAATACTAATCTATTTACTATGTCAAATGAGAGGCTGGTTTATTTTGTTATAGGGGCCATCTCCTGTCATCCCTTACCTATTGTTCAGGAAAGGGGTTGACATGAATGATTACAACGAGACACACCAACACCACTACTTAGAGGTAGAAAGGAAGGCGGTCAGAGGATGACAGAGCAATCACGCCTTGCTCCCTCCTGAAATTTATTGGGAGGGAACCTCCTTTCATAGTGCGATTCATCGTTTCCAATACGGTTAATTGCTATTAGGCTTCTTAGGAAAGTTCCCCTCTGCCTATGTAGTTAGCTTGACTCCAGGTATAACTTTTAATGGGCATTTAGTCGTAGGCGGGAACTCTTATTTTTATCTTATTCTTTGGTTAGGTTGGTAATCCCAACCAAATAAGCAATCGCAATCGCTACAAGCAACATATTTCATACCCTCTTCATTGTACTTCCTCTTCTCCTTCTATTCTTTCTCTCCATACCGAGCTTGTTGGAGTGCCATTGCCAAGATCTAATGTAATTCCCTTTCCCCGGGAGCCAGTCCCACTAGTGCTAGTATCAATACGAAGATCTCACTTCTGTTTACTCAAATGCCTCTCTCTTATCGAAGACTCTAGCAGCTGAAACTCATCGGCAGCGACTCTTACCACTCTAAGCTAGGCACTCAGGCCTTGGAGTTGATCTGTCAGTCTACCATTACCACAAACCTCTACTTTGAAGTGAAGCGACTTCGTTCATTCTCAAGTCAATAATTACCAGAGGATGGAACCCAGTAATGGCACATCAGCTTACCGATTCCTTAAAAAGCATTCATTCCTAGACTTTACAAGTAACAACTTATCCCCATATGGAGTCCGCCCAAGGGAGAAATCCAATCCAATAGGTCACTGGGACTGCGCTTGAGATCAAAGACAGAGAAAAGCGTATAAGCGCGAAAAAGGAAAATTTCCTGGGAAAACAATCCCAAGGGAAGATTCTCGCTAGTGCTTTGCCCCACCACTGAACACTATGTTTCTATGGTCAATAAACACCTTTAAAGTGGTTCTGAATGACCTTGAGGAGGCCCTGATACAGCACCTTTCTCGCTCGAAGGATCTATGAAAAGAACGTCCTACTACGAATTCTTATCCCATTAATAAAGTACATATAAATAATATATTCCAAGTCTGACTTTTAAAGCATATGCATTGAAAAAAACCTTTGGCTTTGGACTTTCTTCTTTGATATATCTTTCCTCTCAAAATAGGTTTTACCTAACCCACTATGTCCTTTGTTTAATACCTATTTTCAGGACCGGGAATCTTGAATTTAAAACCCTTTCTTCTGCCCTCGCCACTTCTTTCGCTGACCCTATCCACCTCCTTTGCGGAATACCAAAAAAAAAGATGAATTAGCGGATCATAGGGCTAAGTTGAAGCATGGCTGAACATTCTTCGTCAGAGACTGAGTTAATATACAATCCCACTTTTGAGACTTCCCTTCGGGATAGGTAGGATATGGTTCCACATATTATAGTCTACTCAGCATGCGTCGATTCATTGCTAGAGAAGCCTAGATCACTAGTTTTGGACTATCGAGAAAACCCCATCTCCCCGTATCCCTAGAACTTGCTTTGCTTTTTTTCTTTAAAGACCCCACATGCTTCACACCTTCTTTGAAAGGGGAAATACTTCCGTTCGAGTACTAATTTGATTAGCATAAATGAGCCACTTTTGAGCCCTTGAGATTTTACATATCAGCTTCAGAAGAGTCAATTGGATCATTCTTGGCATAGAAGAATGAGGAAGCAAAGGTAGAGTGTGCTCTGGAACTCCAACACTTGGGTCGAACAAAGAAGGCTCAATCTTTAACAATTCAGGAGTAAGGGAAAGCAAATGCGAGCTAACCAAGATGCCCTGGAATTCCATTCTGTAAGGAAGGAGGACCTACTGAATAAGTCTCCAATCGATCATAGGCGGGTGAGAAAATGGATTTTCCTCTTTCATTTAGTGTTCATTGTCGAATCGGACGCTTAACCCCCGTCCCCAACTACTGGGGAAGTCACACTTTAACTTCCTTCCTTGACCTAGGCCTCACATCGATCGTTCTGTCCACTGAACTCATTAATCAACCTTGATCTTGACTCTCACTACGTACTCCAACTCTATCTATTAATGAAGACGCTGTATCTAATGAATAAAAAAGAAGACTAGGAAAGCAATCGAACAGACAAGGCTCTGTAAGAGAAGAGCTAACTGGAGTACACCTGGAATGACGAGCGAAGAGTATGAGAAGAGAGTTTCGAAGGTCAGATCCGGTTGGCTGGTAAAGCTTGTGTTCCAGGTCAATAAAGACTACAAACTAGTACTGCTAACAAGAAGCTAACAAAGCGAGGCTGCTAAAGAAGAGCTTTTTCTGGTTCCGGATACGAGAATAAGAAGAAAGGAAGTACAAGAGGACTAGAAGGAGAAAAAGCGAGTACAGTTTCACTTGCTTGTAACCTCTTTCCCGGTGAGAGATCGGAAAGAATCCAAAATTTGCAAGGATGTTAGGCTTCGAACGTTGTTAGGACAGAGAAATTGGAAAGCTAGGAAGAAATAGCCTACCTTGAATACATAATCAATTACCAGACAGACTGGCTGGCCCACTAATACGTAATAGAATCGAAATCAAGGAAAATTCCCCTAATGGGAGTAAACATAGGGATTTCCCGATGAACAAATGCAATACATAGAAAGCTTACAGATGTAGTACAGGACGACTTTACCTACAACATTTCCTACTCCTACTTTTCATACAAAGAGAATATGCAGCCTGGAAAACTTGGAATGATTACAGAATGCTTACCGCCTTCATTTTGGTCTATTCTAAGTGGTCCTTTGGGTAAGCAACGGAGGCAAGAGGTCTATACCCATTGCCGTAGCTAAAAGGGTTCCCTTTATTACTTGATTGAGATGAGAGTCAGGGCATCAGAGGTTTTAGGAATCCCATCCCTAACGAGCTAGAAGTGGAACAAGCGGTCTTAGCCGTTTGCTTGAGAGTAGGACTTGTCTTGTCTTTGACTTCAACCTGCTTCTTGACTGCTCGACTTGGCTTTTGAAAAATCTCTTTGCCATTAGGCACCAGGAGTAGGCAAAAAAAGACGGGCTTTCCTTCAACTGGCACGATTGAAATAGACGGTCAGGAAAGTACGAAGTGACTCGACTCTAAAGGATAGTAAGGAGGCCATTGGATAAGGTTACTTCGTTCCTCAACTTTTGGAATTTCATTCTCCTGGGAATTCGAGTTGAAACCAAAAACGAAACTTGGTAGCACTCTAATCAGATGTGATTCCTCTTGTTGAAAAGAAAGATGCATCTCTTTTTTATTCAAAATTTGTCATGCATATCTTTTTTATAGGTATACTTGGGCCTTCACTAACCATGTGAGGAATTTTTTGGAAAAAGATGTCCGGCCTACAAAAAGAACTAAAGACTATCTGATGAAAAACTTTCTCATAGTCAAAATAGCTGATGAAAGAAAGAGAGTAGAAGTATGACCTTTTCAGGAAGAATATAAATAAAGCAAGATTTCGACCAGGCAAGTATCGAAGGAGCAAAGGAGGAGGTAGTAATAGCATTAGCAGGAGCAGCAGGAAGCAAACGAAAGTGAGCCTGTTCTTGAATCAACACACTAGGAATCGAAGATTGAAGATGATTTCCAACAAGCGCACATTCATAGGGTGTTAGCAGGATAAGGCGAGAAAGATATTGAATGAGTTTAAAGAGCATTTATCTAAGCTAAGCCAACTTAATCCTACTATCTTCAAGAACTACGCCTAGCCTCTTACAAGTCTCAATTGAGGAAAAAAAAAGACAGATTCTTAACCCGATGGGGGATCTTGCTACATAGCTACATATCTAATTAGTTGATATACTGACGCAGGAAAATTGTTCTAAAGAGGACGTGTTGAGCTTTCTTTCCTTCGCTAACCCCCTTAGTTGAATAAGAAAGTTTTGTCTCCAGTTCAGGGGAAGGACAAAGGAAAGATTCAACGAAGGATAAGGTGGAATGAGATCCTCCTGTTTAGCTCCTTTAGTTAAGGCGCCCAAAAATTGAGTTCCGTAGCTTAGGTAAGCCTCAGCGAGAGGTCTTGTGGTGCATCCATCTAGAACAGCCCTCAAAACGATCCAAAACAAGAATGATTACGTTCAAGCAGATATCTCACCAGCAGTAGAGGCGGGGAAGACCTATACTATTGATTTCCCGATACCGAGACCCTACTCTAGACTGCCATAGTCTCTAGATAGCCCTAGCCAAGGTTTCGATTCTGATAGAGTAGCCTTGCCTTCCCCACAGAGAAGATAGACTTGTCTATAAAAGGTACCTTTTGGGACTAGAGAAGGAATGTAGGAGCTAATCTTCAAAGCTATCCGACATATAGGAAGCCGTGTTCATTGGCATGTGGCGGGGTGTAATAATTATTCTATATTACTGGGGTAAATAGCCTCTTTCCCAACCCGAACTTGGTTTATCTGATGCTTGGCTGAAGCTTACTTGCAAACACATCATCTGTCTCTTAGTCCTCTTTGGACAACCTTTAGTCAGAGAAAGAAAACGTATATTCTATCAATCTTAGAGTGAATCTCTATTCTACATGGAAAAACGTATTCAACATAGACATGCTCGGGGAAAACATCCTATACTTGGGATAAGTGAGCATAAGAGTTTGTAATGAATGCTTTTATTAGTACTTGAAATAAGCTTTATTCCTCCTGGCCAATTCACCACTTCTCACTTACTTACTACTTACTCATTAAATACCGGCTTGAATAAGGAAAGTGGTCCCTTACCTTCTCTATTTCCTTCCCTGTGATTGACTATTTTTTCTTCCTTTTTCCATACTTCAGGAGAAAGAGATCGCCGGGTTCAACTTCCACTGGTGATGACGATTCCTTCTTGAAAATAGTACATTCAGTTGAAACTGAATATTTTAATAATAAGATCGAATCAATTCCTATTCAAAAAGAGGATTTCATCATACCTGGCTTTCCTAACCTTACAACGAGCACTGACACTTTACTTTTTCGAGCTGGAAATAGTGAACTAATTTTTGGAACTGCCTTTGATCTTAGGCTCGCAGCTACTATAAAAGTAATTATCGGGGTTTTCTCAATCGAAGAAGCCTAAATCTTTGTCAGAGATTTTCTTTGTCTGGAATGAGCTTTTACATAGGTCCTTCCATAAAGGGGCTTTTCCAATCTGTCTAGCTTCGATGTGTTCTTTGCTTAATTAAAGGGCATTCCCCTTCTACTCCGGTCGTCTGGTGGTCAGGGAAACTGTCAAGTGTAAAAGCTTTAAGAGATAGGAGGGAACTGATAGATTAATTCATGCTCAAATACAAGCGGAGTTAGCAAAGGAAGAGGTACAACATAAGCAAGTAAGCGGGTCACAAGGAAGTCGGATTCCAATCACAGTGAGTCACCCTACTTTCAAGCCAGTAGTAATCATGTCCCAATTTATGTCTCTGCTTTTGAAATTGTTTTTCCTGTCGTTGAACGAATCAGCTCTTAGGACAAAGTTCGGAATCGTAGAAGGAAGACAAGACTCTATCCCTTGCCTGGCCAGTGAAGAAGGCATCTCAGAAGAGGAAAGTAGATTGGGGCTGGACCGAATAGTGCGTTGCAATTCCCATTTCATTGCCTCTATCTCATAGTACGGAGTATAAGATAGGGTGTTAGTTGTTTCATGGTTCCCAACGGGACGTAGCTAACCCTTCTAAGATAACCAAGAAAAAAAAACGTATTCTAACTATAAGACAATCAATATTAAAACAGTGAGACCCAATCTAGAACAACAACCAAACTTGACAGCAAGTGGAGAGAAGAGACCATTTTCATGAGAGAGGGACGAGCAAATGACAGATTGGGAAAAAAATAGATAGGCCTTCTGAGCGGTCATTTAGGGGCCTTGTTAGTGACCCATCATTCTTCCCTAAGTTGTCATAGTCCGATCGAAGCGAGCAAGAGATAAATGAATCCTCGCTCATAGATGTGAATTGAAAAAGCAAGTCTGAATTATTTTTAATTAGGCTCTATAGTCTGGTCCCTGTCCCTGGTAAGGTCTGATTGTTATCCGTAAGTCTTGTTTTGACCGCGGGAAGGTGAAGTTTGCAAAAATGCTTATTTGGTTGGGAAGAATAGGACTTCTGACTCCAAGCCTACCCTACCCAAAATTTTCAGCTCTTGTCGATACTACTAGTCTTCTCGCTACCTACTAGAAAAATCCCATCAAGATAGATTGAATCGACGACCTATACTTCAACTAAAGGCACAAGGGCGTAGCGAGCACAGAACAGAGGAAATGCACATAGTTCTCCTTGAAGAAAGGTGTCTAGGGTAAATAAACAAAGGTAAAGTGGGCACAATTTTACTGTGGTTGGATTGACATGGCTTTCCCCCTTTGTTGGTTGAGGCTCGGCCTTTTGACTCCGCTTGCCTCTACTTTTCATGTCAAGCGTACAAGTCTAGTTTAGTGGGATTTACTTCTAAAGATAGGAATTCTTTTTCATCTTGCCTGTCAATATCGACGTCTTAACCTGACTTCCTGAGCTCAGTTGATTCTTGAAGCAGTAGCTCTGAATCGAGAGCTGGATGCTTACCTTATTATTATGAAATGAAAAAGAGAAAGATATTTTTTTATAGATGTTAAGGTGAGAAAGGGGGGGTTTGCTGGATTGCTGGATTGCTGGCTAGCTCATGCAATCAAGAAAAAAATCCATTCACCTTCTTTTTTCAAAATGAAAAAGTAAACTATCTTAGTAAGCTAGCTTTGGTTTCTAAGCAAGTCGGGCACTACGCTAGTACGTGGATCGATCATGACGAGAATGGACTTATCCGTATTGTAATGTAAATGTAATAGAAGAGGCAAAGTCCAGTTCCCCTCCTTTCTCGACCAGACGAAGGAGATATAAATTCCATTTAGGTGGGTCAGGGCTTGGCTTGACCCTATGTTCTTCCGGGTTGGAGGCGAGAACTTGAAAGTGAATCATTCAGTGGTGGGGTGTTCATACAACAGAAGTCCTTGCCTAAGGATTGGCAGATTTGGATGGTGTCTCGCTCATAGAGAAATAGTACGTGAGCTTGCACGATATGACCTACGTAGTTGATCGGATCAGATAGCCCTTCCTTCGGGCAGGCAACCAAACCCGACACATCTAATTCCATTCCGATCAACAACTTGGAGGTATGGCTGAGTGGCTTAAGGCATTGGTTTGCTAAATCTGCATACAAGAAGATTGTATCATGGGTTCGAATCCCATTTCCTCCAGTATGAAGATGAAATGGGCGGGTGAAATTACGTGAGAGAAAGAACCTCTTGCTGGAGTCCAGTCCCCTGAGGACAAAATAGCACTTCTTAGTGACTAGAAGCGGAGAGCCCATTGCCCGTTGTTTTTCTGTCCTATTTTCTTTCTATAAGCAAGCTCTCTCCGGCAGTCCCTTGATGGCTCTCGGTGCTTGTGCATGTTGGGGGATTAGGCAGCAGTTGAAAGAGCTGCTCGAAAGCTTGAGGAAGAAGCAAAAAAAGCCTATCTATTCTATTTTCTTAGTCTGGTATAGGGCTTTTCCCTTACTAGTCACGTGCTAACGTAGGGCGCTCTTCGATGAAGAAAACAGACTTTAGGAAAGTGGTTCAGGTAGCTTAGCTTGTTAGAGCAAAGGACTGAAAATCCTTGTGTCAGTGGTCCGAATCCACTTCTAAGCAGGCGAAAGGTCTAAACCGTAGCTGGGAGTGAGCCGGATTAAGAAATGAAAGTGAAAGAGTAAGAAAAAAAATGTGAACGCTCCTGCACTATACGGATGGCTTTTTGGCGGTAGGGTTGGGGTGCTTGAGACAGGTTAAAAAAAAGCGGTTGAGTACTCGGATTGGTTTACACATCCCTCCAAATGGATGGGCGAGTTCGGTTTGAGTGTTCATCGATCGGGTGGATCTATCGGGTTCGAAGTGGTGAGACAAGGTGTAGCGCAGTCTGGTCAGCACATCTGTTTTGGATACAGAGGGCCATAGGTTCGAATCCTGTCACCTTGATGCGATGTGGGGAAAACGATTATACTCTTTCAATGATTATGCTGGCGTTAAGATTTCAAACTTGTCGTCTACTTTCAGGAAAGGTTATGATGAGTATGTTCAGAGAAAAGATTATGAGGAGCTTGAGTCGAGTCACAAAAAGGGCTATGATAAGCCCTTGAAAACTGTATAATTTCATGTGTGAAACATAGTGAGAGTGACATAGATCTTCTTTTTTCAAATAGGGAAAGCAAATCCTAATCTTTAGGTAAGATAAGATCATTAGAATACGGAACTGCTTAAAAAAATGAAACAGTATCAACAAGAGCAATAGCAACTTATTCATCGAGAAGCCACTCGTGGCACACTGACTAGAAATCATATGCGAGAAGGTTTTTTGGCACAGGCATACTACTAATCGATTCTTTGGTAATTCTGTATTGAATACAACCTAGGAAGAGTTGTACGCCTACATAATAGCCCCTCATTCCAAAGGAAAATGCGCAGATCATTTGGGAAAAAAAAGATGTGTCAGTCACGCATCCTAATTGGTGAGCTTATGCCGGCCATAGTCCCTTCCCTGCTCTTTGTTTGCTTTAAAGGCACCATTTCCGTGAATTAAAAGAACATGTGGTTAACCGAATGGATTACATGTTGCTGCTCCAGAGTGTGAGTTGCTTGGTTTGCCCTTCCAGGCTTTGCTCCAGTCTCTCGGGCTCAGGAGAATCTTCTTGGGCTGAGCCACCAGCTTGAGGCTGCTCCGGATGCTGGACTTCAACAATGGTAGCCACTACTTCTTTAGTCTGAGAATCTTCCTCTTTGTCGCTTGCGGCCTGGGCAGCTTGGTTCGGCCGAGCCCATAGGCATGGTGTTTTGTCCGTAGTTGGTTCGGCAAATTGATTGGCGATTTGCCTTGCTTGGCTTACTTGCTTGATTGAAAGAGTTTTCCTGTTGGACAGGTACTATGAACAAATGGATTGCCTCTATTGAACGTAGCCTTACTAAATATCCTAAAAAATAAAGCCAGCCGCTGCAAGTGCTTGAGATTGAGTTCACGATCTTCATGTTACAGCAAGTGATGCATTTGAATCAGCTCTTGATGCAATAGAATAAGAGTACTTGGTGTAGGCGTAACCGTAATTGACTAAATAACCGTCGTGGTTGAATCACAAGGAAGAAAGATGGTAGCGTAGGGTAGAGTAGATTCGACGGTATGCCACAAGGTTATCCAAGTTCACATGTGTCCTTGCTTTCCCTTAATAGTCTGAGGGGAACAGAATGTCATAAGCGAATTGAAACTATGAACAGACGACTCGATCCTTGACCTCTTATTATAGGTAATAGCGAAGGGTCGATTTATCAATATCATAAATATCATAAGAGAAGAAAAGCAAGTGAAGCAGTATGCCTCGTTCACCAGCTTTTACCACTGCAGGGCCCAATCATAGTCAAAATCGGAAAATAGAGGATTTGCAATAAAAAATCAAACAGACTGACCTACGAGGATAATAAAGAAGAGGAATTCTAATTATGTATGATGAGCTTGAGTCGAGTCATTAAAAGGGCTATAATGAGACATTTTACAGTGTCTTTCACGGTTATGATGAGCTTTTTTCTCCTATTTCCAAGATTGAATTACAGTTTTTTCTTAACGACTGTCTTATTATTTTGCCTTTTTTCTAGCTTCTTGCTTGCTACCTCCTACTCTCTCTGTTTTCTACTGGACTCTCTTGAGTTATGTTGGGGCTTTCTCGAAAGGCTAGCTTTATCTCTGGGTGGTAAGGCTTTTTCCTTTTTTCTCAGAAGATTGGGCTGCTCCAGAGCGCTGGCCCTGGTGTTTGCATGGTTTATTCAATTCTGCATTTCTGAATCGTCAAACATGATGGCTCATTTGGGGGCCTCTGGCTCAGGATCAGGTGAGGGCGCTGGAAAAATTCGCTTCTGCTGTGCTATGAAATTAGCAGATTTATTTGGAAGTAGTTCCCCTGCTAATTCCGAAGACGGTATCAACCAACCAGCCCCGGACTCTCCCAACCCTGCTGAACCCGCAACCCCTCCTATTGCGGAGCCTTATCATCCGTTATAAGATGATAGAGAGAGGCTAAGGGAGCTCGCGGGGCGCCTTACAATATATACTATCGGGTGTCCCTTGCCCGAGGCTAATTCTGAGGCAGTTATTAAGGCCCAATTCCAAAAGGAATTAAAAATCGACGAAGCCCTTCGTTCGGACAGAGTGCAAGACACGTCTCTTTTTGACAAAAGGCACCTGATTTGGGGGTAAGTCCTTTATGCCTTTGGGAAGCCCTTATCGTTGGAAACCTACTTGGACCATCTATCTCAGATAGAGAACTATGGGACCCCTCGCAGCCTACCTTATAAAAGGGTTTTGCATGCTATTGCTCGACAGGACTTAGATCTGGTCTTTGAAGAATTAAAAAAAGGAGAGACTGGTAGAGCTCCTCAGCGGCATTCTCCCTTATATCTATCAACCATTTCATTAAGGAACTTTCTCCCCAAGCTACGGAACTAACCAGTCTATTAGAAAGTCGAATTAGCCACTTTTACACAAATTTTCAAGTGGATGAAATCAGGCGAGTGGTCTGAATTGGGGATGGGATTGCACGTTTTTATGGATTGAAAGAGATTCAAGCTGCGGAAATGTTTGAATTTGCCAGCAGTGTGAAAGGAATAGCCTTGAATCTTGAGAATGAGAATGTAGGGATTGTTGTCTTTGGTAGTGAAATTACTATTAAAGAAGTAGATCTTTCAATGGCACTGGATCTATTATGGATGTTCCTGTGGGAAAGCCTATGCTAGGGCATGTGATCGATGGCTTGGGAGTACTTATTGATGGAAAGGGGGACTCTAAGCGATCACGAGCGAAGACGTGTTGAAGTGAAATCCGCTGGGATTATTGAACTTAAATTAGTGCACGAGCCTATGCAAACAGGTAAAAGCGGTAGATAGTTGGGTTCCTATAGGTCGTGGTCTACGAGAACTTATAATCGGGGATTGACGAACTGTAAAAATTGCTATTGCTATCGATACATATTAAACCAAAAGCAACTGAACTCAAGGGCCACCTCTAAGAGTGAGACATTGTATTGTATCTAGGTAGCGATTGGACATAAATGCTCAATTGTGGCACAATTAGTTCAAGTACTTTCAGAAGCGAATTCTTTGGAATATTCAATTCTTGTAGCAGCCACCGCTTCGTATCCTGCTCCTCTACAATTTTTGGCCCTATATTCTGGGTGTGCCATGGGGGAATATTTCCGCGATAATGGAATGCACGCATGAATAATCTATGATGATCCTATTAAACTAGCGGTAGTATATCGACAAATGTCATTATTGTTACCCCGACCACCAGGTCATGAGGCTTTCCCACCGTCTCTTAGAAAGTGCGGCTAAACGATTGGACCAGACAGGCGCAGGTAGCTTAACCGCCTTACCCGTCAGTGAAGTTGGAGACGTATCGGCCTATATTCCCACCAATGTGATCCCCATTATTGATGGACAAATCTATTTGGAAACAAAGCTCTTTTATCGCGGAATTAGACCTGCTATTAATGTTGGCTTATCAGTCAGTCGCGTCAGGTCTGCCGCTCAGTTGAAAACTATGAAACAAGTCTGCGGTAGTTGAAAACATGAATTGGCACAATATCGCGAAATGGCCGCCCTTGCTCAATTTGGCTAAGACCTTGATGCTGCGACTCAGACATTACTCAATAGAGGTGCAAGGCTGATAGAAGTACCGAAATAACCACAATATGCACCACTGCCAATTGAAAAACAAATTCTAGTCATTTATGCAGCTGTCAATGGATTATGTGATCTAATGGAACTAGACAGAATTTCTCAATATGAGAGAGCCATTCCAAATAGTGTCAAACCAAAATTACTGCAATCCTTTTTAGAAAAAGGTGGCTTAACTAACGAAAAAAATATGGAACCAGATACAATCTTAAAAGAAATTGCTTTTGCTTTTATTTTAATTTAATATAATATAAGGAAAGGAAAAAGGTTTCTTAGGGGTACCACAAATAAAAGAAAAAAATAGCTAAAAAGAGTCTGCTTCCTTTATGATCTCTTTCTTAGAAAAGAAATTGCGTAAATTCTGCCTTATTTGATCCCATGCTTTCCGTTGGTTAACAACCAACTAAAACTATACTTCTTCACTACTGATAGAGGGAAGGTGGAAGAAATTCAGGTTTTTTTTTTTTGGGGGGAGCAGAGAAAGAAAAAATAATCTTATTATTTTTTTATATGGAAAACAGTGCATTTCTACTCACCCCGAGCGATTTTCACTATATGCAAAGTTCCACTTCTTCCTTCGCTTCTTGTACTAGTTCAACTACGTCAGACACGCAAAGCGCTATACCGGAGTTAACTCAGTTATTTCGCGACATCTGCAAAAATAGTGCAGAGTTGCTTCGACTCAGCGGTAAGGACGTACCCGAGAGGTAGAACATAGCGGATCTATTTGAGGCTGTTATAGGAGACAACGCTCTTCTAATTCCGGGGTACCTCCAAGATACCTATTACGATGTTCTTTCAAAAGGGTGTTACAGTTGGCTTTTCAAAGACCTATCTGAATTTATAGAATTAACGCAGAATCTCGTCTAACAACCATAATATGCACCACTTAGAATTTTTTTTTAAGCAAAACAAAAAGTGATCTACTCTTAAGTTAAGAAAAAGGTGATCTACTATGTAGTCTTCTTGACATGACATATCAAGTCAAGAGGGCGAGGCTCCATTAATGGGGGGAAGGGGAGTGGGTAGGCGGACTCCTTTAAGTTGACTGGTTAGTTAGGACTTTTTTCTACGATGTTCAAGATCTTTGTCTCGCAGAGGGCGAAATGAGATCTTCTTGGAACAAGGTCAGAGATGTCGGACGGACCAGTTTCTTTTGATTCCAACGATAGATGGATGGTCAGGTCAATAACATATGGATGGAGGACTTTTCCAAGGTCTTCTTGTGCGCTCGACTAGAAAGGTGGTTTTGTAGGCGAACGAAATACGTTTTTGTAGGCGAGCGGAGGGAGGCAATGAAATTTTTTAGAAGAAAGAAAGGTTGAACGAAAAGCTTTCGTTGTAACGGATCTCAGGACATTAATAATCGGTGAGGGGGACACGCATAAGACGTATGCAGTGGATTTCATGCTTGTTCACCCTAAGGAGCCTGTAAGGTACAATAGGGTGGGAACCTATTTCAGCGATGACTACACAACAATAAAGTGCTTTGATGATAGAAGTAGTAATATGATGGATATTTTTCTGTCCAGAATTGAGCATATATCTAAGTGGTTTAGGTAAGTTCTAACAATTTACTTCCATAACTTAGGCAAATTCGATGGTATTTTCTTGCTAAAGCACCTGGTGTCTAATTGGAAGGGTGATGTAGGACATCTAGTGCAAAAGCACCGCATCTACGAGATCAGTGTCAAATCAGGGAGAGAGGGTTATATTTTTTTCCGTGACTCGTTGAATATGTTAGTACACTTAATTCACTTTCATGGAATCTATTTCTTGAACTCGGTCCTAAAGGGAAGGGAAGCTCTTTTGGAGACATGATGGGAGTTGTCGGTGTTTTGGGCACTGCTTTGCTATGCGCCATTAATGGTACTACTATAGAAAAGACTTTACTTGAAGACGGTGATGCTGCTAAGACATTCCATGTTTTTCACCCAACTCAAGCCGAAAAAACTTATTTAATGGTCACCGCTAACCGCCTTTGGTCCTAAATCTTTCGGGTTGGTTTTTCCAATAAACGTTAGTTACAATTCTTTATGTTATTTGTACCGGTAATCGGTTTATGGATGAGTGCTCTTGGAGTTGTTGGCCTAGCACTGAACCTACGTGCCTATGACTTCGTTTCTCAAGAAATTCGCGCAGCGGAAGATCCTGAATTTGAGACTTTCTACACCAAAAATATTCTCTTAAAAGAAGGTATTCACGCTTGGATGGTGGCTCAAGATCAGCCTCATCAAAACCTTATATTCCCTGAAGAGGTTCTACCACGTGGAAAGTCTCTTTAATGGATCTTTAGCATTAGCTGGTCGTGACCAAGAAAGCACTGCTTTCGCTTGGTGGGCCGGGAATGCCTGACAACTCAATCTATCCGATAAACTACTAGCGGCTCATGTAGCCCATGCTGGATTAATCGTATTCTGGGCCGGAGCAATGAACCTATTTGAAGTGGCCCATTTCGTACCAGAGAAGCCTATGTATGAACAAGGATTAATTTGACTTCCCTACCGAGCTACTCTAGGTTGGGGGGACAAAAGTATATATATACTTTGATTAAATAGGGACCTAAGTGAATTAGACTAACCACCTGTTCATCTTCTTCTATTTGCAGGTACATACACTTGAAGATCAAGACTAGAATCTCCATGGATGGACTCTAACTCTAAACGAAGGAATCTAAGATTTATCAACATTGATAAGCTTTCTAGCTTGTGCAGGCAGCAGGTGGAACTTCTCAAAAGTGCCAGAAATCTCCTCATCAATGGCATAATTAGCTAGGCTATTTGCCACAGAATTTCCTTCCCTGTACACATGAGAAAATCACATTTTTTTATCCCTCAACAATGTAATAATTTTGCTGATTATTGGATCAACCGCCCAGGGTGCAGACACCACTTGTATCATGATCAATCTATAAATGGTTGAATCAGTCTGAATTACCACATTTGTGAAGCCTTTGTGCACACACATTTCAGCAGCTAACTGAATAGCCATTATCTCTGAATACATATTAGTTTGAAAGGGTAGCAACACACATAACATCACCAGCAGCATCTCTAAACACTACAGTAACACCACTCTTACCTGGATTACCTCTTGATGCACCATATGTGTTACATTTAATCCATTGTCCACTAGGGAATTCCCAACATACACTTCTATAATGTAGCCTCGGGATGTAGCTCTCCAACTCACTAACCAATTCAGGCCAATTAGAAGACAATCTTTTCATCTTAGGAAACCTTTGCACCAGTAAATTGTGCAGAATGGCTGAAACCTAAAAAAATCGCTTGTTCAAGGAGATATTACCACCATACCTTCTTTTTTTTCTCCTCTTTCATATCTCCCAGACAACTACACAGGGTAATGCTTGATATAACGGCTTCAGATATACATTTGCAGGGTGTTTCCACCACCTTTGAAATACCTGCCATAAGCTAACAATATTTGTAAGACCTGCACCCAAGGAAAAGTACTGCCATACCTTATCAGCACATTGACTCTTCAGAAAAAGATACTGCATGGTTTCCACTGTTAATCGATTACAACACCAAGATCTTGAGGGCATTATATATCCAAGTTTTGTCAGAATGTCATCCAAAGAAAATAAGTTAGCAATGCCACACTCTCCATGAGAAGAAATATATCTTTATTGGCAACCATAACTCTCTAACGCACTTCGTTATGGCGCTTTGGAACTTTGCCAATAGCCTCCTCTTGCAAGCAACTGTCGGTCACAAATGGGAATAATCATACTCTATCATAGGCTCTTCGAATTTCCTTGGAGATTTTCAATGCAACATGCGCTGAAATACACCTAGCTACTTACTACTCTACTTAACTGAAATTAAAAAATGAAATGGAATTCAAATTGGTCGAGAAAAAGAACCGCGCTAGTCGAAATTTGGGGAAAGATAGAGAGCTCTCTAGGCTCTACTGATCAAATTGAGAGTTCCCTTTGCTAGTCCATGAATATGCCGCACCCAGTAGTTCGAGGAGTTGGCTAGTTACGGGTCGAAAACCTGCCTCGAAATTGTCAGGGGTTTTTGGCAGATTCTAGTATCCAACCCATCTCTTTCTACTTATTTCCTGAGTTTTTGGAATCTCTGGTTCGATCAGGACCAGGAGCCCTATTCATTCGTTTATGAGAGCGACTCTCTGTTCCCATTTTCCACTGGGTCATCAAAGTGATTAGCCAGCTCAATCCATTTTTCCATCCGATGATCTTTACCCTAGGACTGACTCTGTTCGACCTGCCTTGATTGCCTAGCTAATGCTACCATCGCAAGCAACCTCTCAAAGAATAAGGAGTGAACGACCCTTTTATCTAGATCAGTGATTCTATTCGGCCGAGCCAACTATCGAAAGTCTTGCAAGTAACCTACACTAAGCTAAGCGAGCTAGAAGGTAAGGTGAATCTTTTTTGGCATCTTTTTCTTTGCTTTGACCGCGACTTTCTTTGGTCTTCTTCTTTCCTTCGTCCTATGTTTCAAAGCTAACAAAAAGTTTGAGTCTTCGGGATCTCTCTTCAACGGCAGTCGGTCAATCATTTTCTTTTGTTGATGCTGAGATTGATTCTTAGGCTGTCTCCCATATCATTCGATAATAAAGATACACTACTTGCCTTGTAGACGCTTAACTCAGTACCTCGCTTCCTTACTAGAACACCTACTAGACCCCTACTCATTACGAATGTGTTCACCAGACATCTAACTTAGCAACCTTCAGCTTAGACCGGCAACGATAAGGAAGGATATCTATAGATAATGGGATTTAAAAGTCAGGTACGACAGTCCGCTCAGTCAGAACGGAAGCGGTCAGGCAAGGTTATCGTCAGACAATGTAGTGCAAGCGACGGGTAGCGTTTTCCATAAAAAGCTAGCCAGAAAGAAGGTCAGGAAGGCAAGCGATAGTACAAGCAAGCTAGCACGTGGGTGAGGTTGAAGGCCCACAGGTCGTGAACTTTTTTTCCCAAAGAAGAAGCAATGAAGGTATCTAGGGAATAAGCATCGGCTAACTCTATGCCAGCAACAGCGGTAATACAGAGGATGCAAACGTTATCCTGAATGATTGGGCGTAAAGCGCTTGTAGGTGGCTTTTTATGTCCACCGTCAAATCCCAGGGCTCAACCCTAGACAGGCAGTGGAAACTACCAAGCTGGAGTACGGTAGGGGCAGAGGGAATTTTTGGTGGAGCAGTGAAATGCGTGAAGATCGGAAAAACACCAACGACGAAAGCACTCTGCTGGGCCGACACTGACACTAAAAGATGAAAGCTAGAGGAGCTAATGGGATTAGATACCCCATAGTCCTAGCCGTAAACGATGGATACTAGGTGTTGTGCGTATCGACCCGTGCAGTATTATATCTAACGCGTTAAGTATCCCACCTGGCAGTACGTTCGCAAGAATGAAAGTCAAAGGAATTGACGAGGGCCTGCACAAGCGGTGGAGCATATGGTTCAATTCGATAAAATGCGCAAAACGTTACCAGGGATTGATATGCCACGAATCCTCTTGAAAGAGAAGGGTGCCTTCGGGAAGGCGGACACAGGTAGTGCATGGCTATCGTCAGTTGGTGCCGTAAGGTGTTGGGTTATGTCCCGCAACGAGTGCAACCCTCGTGGGTGCCATCGTTGAGTTTGGAACCCTGAACAGACTGTCGACGATAAGCCGGAGCAAGGTGAGGAAGACGTCAAGTCATCATGCCCCTTATCCCCTGGTTGACACATGTGCTACAATGGCCGGGCCAAAGAATCGTGATCCCGCGAGGGTGATTTAACCCCAAAAACACGTCCTTAGTTCGGATTGCAGGCTGCAACTCGCCTCCATGAATCCAAAATCGCTAGTAATCGCCATTTAGCCATACGGCGGTGAATTCGTTCCCAGGCCTTGTACACACTGCCCGTCACACTATGGGAGTTGGCCATGCCCGAAGTCGTTACCTTAACCGGAAGGAGGAGGATGCCGAAGGCAGGGCTAGTGACTGGAGTAAAGTCGTAGCAAGGTAGCCGTACTAGAAGGTGCGGCTGGATCACCTCCTTTTCAGAAAGAGTTAATGCTTGTTGGGTATTTTGGTTTGACACTATTTCACAACCAGAAAAAAAAAAGGGAGCTACGTCTGAGTTAAACTTGCAGATGGAAGTCTTCTTTCCTTTCTCGACAGTGAAGTAAGACCAAACTCATGGGCTTATTATCCTAGGTCGGAACAAGTTAATAGGACCCCCCTTTTTACATCCCCATGTTTCCCCTGTGTGGACATGGGGGCGAAAAAAGGAAATAGAGGGATGGGGTTTCTCTCGCTTTTGGCATAGTTGGCCCCCAATGGGAGGCTCGCACGACCGGCTATTAGCTCAGTCGTAGAACGCGCCCCTGATAATTACGTCATTGTACCCGGGCGGTGAGGGCTCTCAGCCACATGGATAGTTCAATGTGCTTATCGGCGCCTGACCCTGAGATGTGGATTATCAAAGGGACATTAGCATGGCGTACTCCTCCTGTTCGAACTAGGGTTTGAAACCAAAATCCTCTTCAGGAGGATAAATGGGGCGATTCGGGTGAGATCCAATGTAGATCCAACTTTTGATTCACTTGTGGGATCCGGGCGGTCCGGCGGAACCCACCACGGCTCCTCTCTTCTCGAGAATCTGCCGGAGGCAGATCAATAAGGAAGTTCACACCGGGACTTTCATCATAGAGAAAGAACCCATACCCTAAACCGGGGAAAGGCGATAAGGACCCAGGAAATGGTGAAGTACGTGAATCGACTCCCTGTTAGAGTCTAGATCTTTTAACATAAAATAAAGAATAAGGGATTAACTTATTTTTTGACAAGGATCATGAATAAATCGAACATGCTCCAAGGACTTCATGGAATTAGGAGGAACACAGGTGGGTATACCAAGAAAATTGCTGGTAAGCGACGGGCTACTTCGTTCCTCAACAAAACTAGTTTTGATTTCCAGAAAGATCCCCACGCTGAGGGTTGAACCTCGCCAAATGATCTTATGGATCACCCATCCCATCTTTTAGGTTCCATTTGGGAAATATGTATCCCGTTGGGTATGGCTCGTAGTAAACCTCTGTAAGATAAGCAGGATCCTAGGGTATTTAACCCTTTCACCATTCTTTGTGAATGGTACCTTCCCGTAAGCAGGTCTCTTCAGGCATTCGCAATAGAAAAGAGAGAATTCATTTTAGCCTATGAGCGAGGATACTCCAACAAGAAGAGCCTAATTAGGCCCTTGAGATAACAACCCATACCATAAGGTAGCCTTACAGAGCCAAAATGAAAGGCCTTCATCCATTATAGGCTAGCATAGCAGACAATAACGTGAAATCCAGGAAAGGGAGGGGGAATGAATGTCAAATATGAAGCAAACAGAAAAGCGAGTTCCTGTGGAGTGAGTCTAGTGCTTCCTTTTAGCCTAGAAGCACTTAGTGAGCCTTCAACAATGTCCTTCCTGGCCTCTTGTTTGAGTTGACTGAAGACGGCGGGTGGACGAATATCCTTCAATAAAGAATGTTCTCCTACTCAGAAGCACCGACTCCTGCTGGTGCGATCAACCACAAAGATTCAGTAATAAAGAATATGTGCTCCTCACTCTCGCTATGGTTCGATACGATATGGTTTGATTGGTCCAGCCTTTAGAAACTAACTATCTTCTCTTCCCGCCATTAGTTCTCCTTCTTTTTGGTCTTATTCCTCCGTCAAGTGCAATAAGAAGTAGGCTTGCAGCTACTACCGGTCTGGGTGGACTGGAAGTGCATAAGTAGTTGCTAGAGCTGTTGAGTTTGACTTCTATTACTGGAAGAAATCATCTTTAAGAGAGGAAATCTTTCTTTATAGGGAATCTATGTTTACTAAGTCTGTGTTTGAGCTCTATGACTTTGCCTTAGAGGGTCTAGGATGCTCTTCCCGTAGTGCCTCATTCTTTCTCCTTATCTCTTTCTCTGCGGCCTGCGTGGGACTGATCCGGATTGATAACCCAAACCCTTCTTAGATTGAACTCTCTTATCTTTAGGGTCACGTAGGTTAGGGAGCTCGCCCCCTTCACTTCTTCCACTCTAACTCAAACAAAATACCTCTTCCTCATCTTGACTCATGGCGTCTTCATCAATGAGTAAATCCTCATAATCATCCTCCGTAAGGTTAAAGAACCTAACTCCCGGTCCTGTGCAGATTCTTGGTGAGGCTGTTACACGTTTGTGGGCCCCACATGTTACTCATCTCCCCCTGTTTGTGGTCTTACAGTAGCGATGGACGTAGAAGGAATTTTTTGCATGGCTTTTAACGTTTGGGTTCAATAACATTCACCTTAGTAGGGCCTCCAGCACCATATTTCCTTAGTAAATACTAGATGGATTTCCTATTATTGTGCTAGCTTCCTTGGGAATACCACATTGCACTGGTTTAGGCGGTATCAGGGCCCTTTTAGAGGCAATAGTCGACTTTCCCTTTTTTATTGTTGTCCCAAGAGGCGTAATAACCAAAAAATTGTCCAGTACTAAACAAGAAAGGAAACCCCTTAGGCTTCTTCCACTGAAAATATTCTTTTTTTGACAAAACCTGCCACCAAGCTTTTACAAGTCGCTTACTTGCTCAATTTGTGATAGGGCCTAGTCACCCACCTTCTTCCCGACCTCTAGCAGTCAAAGTTATAGGGAGACGTGATTCGGTCTTTCCATCGATATAAGCAGTAGGTATATAACGTATGTAGCTAGTAGGCGATAGGACAATGTAAGCCCTGGTGGCAGTGGTACTTTGGCGAACCAAGTGTCGCTTCTATTTTGCTTTTTATTTTATTTTTGACCCTACAATGGCAGAACCTAGAAATTTGCTCTTTTTTCCTGTCCCGTGGTTTGATACCGTCTAGCCTCTAGCTACGAAGTCTTTGATTCGTGTACCATGTAGGTGAGAAAATTGTCCGTGACTAGCTATCCTTATTCTCCTCCCAGGGATGTTTAGGAATATGGTTGCGGGAGGTTGAGGGACGACCACGATGAGTACGAGTTTTTGTGTAGGATCAAATGGATTTTCTTCGATCAATAGGCAGAGATAGATATGAGCTGACAGCTTATGTTTTCTGGTATTTTTTTGGGTGAGATTTACATTGAAAGGAATTGACGCTACAAACACTTTTCACCGGTAGTCCTCGATCGAAAGTTAGCTCGACTCAAGTCGATAGGCGAGAGAGAAGGTTAGGTGAGGGTACAAGGCATCATGTGGGATCTACGATCGACTATGCCCGTTGTTGGCTTTGCATATGCTTTCAAATACTTTAGTAGTATACTCCATTCATTGTATATATCCCTTTTTTGTGTCATTGACATCAGAGATTGCATTCAATCAAATGGTTTGACATAAGAAATGTTCTAGTCTATCTGTAGTAGTTCTGTTTGTTTATAGTAGAGTAGTACATGAGGGTGGCGATTCACAAAGGGACTGTAGACCATAGAAAGAGGGAGCCAAGCCAGCTACTGTGGTTGTGCCATTTGGTCGGCCAAAGTAGTCTACCAGCGGTGAAAAAATGATAGTAGACCAGACGGGGGCACCAACAGAACTCCCGAATAAGGATCTATTTTCTTTTGGAGCTATAGTAGATATGCACTTTATACGTCTGTCTTACTAATAATATTCCTTAGCGTACATATGTACTATAAACCTACCCTTTGGGAGGTGTTTTCAAGGGAAGACGAACTCCGCAGCTGCGGACCGGGCACTATCACTACACTATGTGATGCTTTCAACCAAAAAATGGAAACGAAATGTCTTAGTGTCGTTCCTAGATTGGGGGTCGGGGGAAAGCCTTGAAGACACGACTTCAAGCTGTTAGTACGACTACCAGTCTTCTGGTGGCTTGGTCGAGGTCAGAGTTAACATAATAAGGCTGATGGCGCCTCTTGATTCGGAGGGCGATCGGGAGAAACGTGGGGTTCGGGCCCTAGATAATCTTAGGAACGCCACTGGGGAAGAGTTGTTGGAGAGGCTCTATACCTATTTAGAGGATCTTAATCAGGGTGGAGTCGATTCCCAGTATGACTTGCCTAGAGAGTGCTTCCTTGTTGACTATACTAAATGAATTTCCGTTGTCCATCCACAATCTAGCGTATGCCATTCACACACTTTTCTACATCCACGTGCGGGGTTGGAATTGGAAAAGTAATTGAATCGAAGAATCGGATTCACTCTGACATCTGTCGAAGCCAGCCTGTGGTAAGACTTGGGCAGAGGTAGCCCTCAATTACATACTAACTTACTCGGTAAATTTGCTAGCAAGAGGCCAATCCTCTGGAATTTTATTTCCAAGATAAACCATTTGAATGCTTCTAAACGACAAGAATAGTCTATTTGAACTAGGCACATGCATCAGGCATAAGGAAGACGCCGAAAGACTTGCAATGAATTTGTCTGTTTCGGCCTACTTTGGCCTTCATACGATAAAGTACATCAAGAAGCTTATAATTGCAATAGAAGGGTCCAAGTCAGAATTTGCAGGTAGTTAGCCACTTTCTCTGTAGGAAAAGACCTTAGGCTGTACAACAACTCCGCTATTCTCCCTTCCAAGTAGGGGTTCAATGAAGCTTTATTTAAAGAACATTAACCACCACTTGGAATGATGCAGACGCGGTTCTCTCATCGTGAAAAAAGTAATGAAAGGGAAGCCCGTGATCAAACTGTGTTCGTTGTTGCCTGTATAGCTTTCTAGAGCAGAGATCTATCAACACATTCTAGGCAGAAATCATTGGTATTGGATGTATCGTTAGGTTGTGCCGAGTCAAATCTACTCCTTTTTTTCCATTGCAGAAAAGAGATCCCTTCCCCTCGCTTTTGAAAATAATGAATATAAAGTCCGAGAGGCTACAGGTACTATGGATCCTTTGACACCTAATCGGGTTGCTTTCCCAGGTCTCACCGGTGTTGCCTGTAGGTCGTGATGTACTTTGAGATGGCTGTGTCTTGTCCCCCTTCTAGTGGGGAACCCTCTCCCCGGTCGTCGCTCTACTGCGTTTGGCCCGTCCTGTAGGTACCTTTGGAAGGCAAGGAGAGTGACAACGTACACGCTCCCTTTTACTCCATAGGGTCGTCTCATCAGTTGCGGAGTTTGGTGGCCCAAAATTGACTTGGCTTCGCAAAAAAGCCTCATTTCTAAAAACCCGGCTTGCGAGGCATCCCTCTCGCAGTAGAGTTCCAACCCTTGCTTCGCTCTTGTGACATCCTATATTTCCCCTCTCTATTCCAAGTAAAGGGTGATCCCATGCGTCAGTTTGTGGATCGCTGTCTCACACACCAATCCCTACAGGTGCTAGTAGTAAGTCGGCCGCCTTACATAAACCAATCATCATATCGGTCCCTAGGCACCATTGCTGGAAAGGCTCGGCTTCAAAACCGTACGTGGAGCTTCCACCTCATACGGTTCCTCTAGGGATAGAGGTAGGCCCAGGCCAGGCTTGTGCAGTTAAGGTTGTTGTACACGACCTCATAATAAAAGAATGAAAAAAATGATGTTTCCCTTCCTTACAGTCAAGGGAAATATTATCCCGAGCCCCAAAACCTAATAGTCTCTTCGACTATCATCAACCAGAAGTCACTCTCCGGGGAACTCACTTCAGACTCCTTATTCTATTTTCGGACCATTTTGAGGTTTTGGCTAAGATCAAGCTCATCTATCTCATCATGAAAATGAGATAGATGCTGTCTTTTTGGTCTTGGAGAGAGCTCGAAAACCCCATGCCGTAGAAAGTAGCCCTTTCAAAAGTCTTTTCGGCTAGGGCATTTCTTTCCTCAACGATTCGGTTGAGTTGCTTTTTCGTAATACGTAAAAGCTTCTCGTCTGTGGTGCCAATCCAATAATCTGGTTATCCAGCAACCTCGGCTTGCCTTGCACTACTTTTAGAAAGAAATAAATAGAAAGTAATAGAAAGTAGAATTCCTGAGACTTGTAGAAAGTAATTCGCTATTTTCTATAGGCGACCTCGAAGGAGGGGTCCCACAGACTTCTTCCCCGAAGGTCAAGCCGTAGTTCATGTCCCTGGGAGAAGTAGAAGGAGTTAGGAGGATGGAGCGCCCTTTGCCCCTTATTTCAAACTCAAGGAAAGCCTTGATCGTTATGCGAAAGATGTTCTCAAGCGCCCAACCTATACAAGGGGCTTGGGCTCGAAAGTCAGTCTTATTCAACAAACACCTTTCTTAGTATGGTTGCTTGTTTCCTCTCATTGAAAATTCTATCTACAAAAGAAGTTCAATTGGGGATACTCAAGTTGCTCTCACTAACACCAGAGAAGGTGAGGGCGTCTTTCCTTCCAGCTGCCATACGGTTCACCTTAAAGCCTTAAGGAGAAGGGGAGGAGCAGTTATCTATGTAAATACGGTCTTTGTTGGTTGTTGTTTCGGACGAGCACTCTCTTTTCTTTGTCCAATTCCGTCTTACCAAACAAGATTGACTTTTTACCAACTCGCGAAGGGTTATGAGGCCGGACCAGGTACGAGGAATGAATCTATATCCGTGCACGGATGTTGCTGGCCGGTGGCCGCTCAACTATTCGAGCGCAATACAATGGTGTTGGTTTCGATTAGACAAAGGTAGAATGTCTGGTCGAAGGTTCAGTACAGTAGGTAGCAGGCGTGTTCGTTTTGGCTCCCGCGCGAGAATGATAAAAAAGCGATGCACCATCCTTATTTCTACGTACGGTTTACTTGACTTGACAAATTCATTCAATTGAACCCATACTCAAAGGAGGACCACAAGGTCGTGGCTCGACGAAACAGAAAGTTTTAGCATGTTGAAAATAAAATGGGGTTAGCAGCGAAAGAAAGAGCCCGACATTCATTTCTGAATGAATATTCATAGCTGAATCTCCTAAAAGAGGGACTCACATCGTCGTCGTGATTAGAGGACACCCCTAATCGTTCACCTCTAATGTGAGACGTTCCCTTCCAGTTATAGGGTCAACGGGATCAGTCGGCTAGAGAGCGGGGCTATTCTTCTTTCGGGGAGACAAAGTCATCCCTTCTACTAATTGAACCCTCAGTTCAAGGGCCATAGTCAACATGTTACAAAGTGCCAGTCTATTTCATAGTAATCATGAAACTAGAAAAGAAGGGCAACCGAAAAGTGAACAAAAGAAAAGAGAGAATTCATTTTAGCTTCTGGCTCAGGATCAGGTGAGGGCGGTGGAGGGGGTGTTAGCTCTTCGACAGAAGCAAGACTTCCCGCGGCTGAAGAAGAGCCAGGGGATGGGTCCGAGATCGAAAGAGCCTTGGATAAACTTGAATTGGCCAAGATTAAAGAACAAAAAGATTGCTTGGCCGAACAGATTAGCCCCCTGATTGAATCGGAGAAGGCATGCCTAGTTTGAAGGTTGTGGCACCATAACTTGGGTGAACTTCCATCACCAAGTGAGATGGTCGAAATGATTATTGACCGTTTCACCAACAAAGCTGCCTATAATGCCAACAAACCTAATGTCCCAGGGCAAGTTTACGGCACTTGAGGGCTTGGTTGACAAGAGCACAACAATCGGTGGAGCACGATGGGAAGGGAAAACATGAGTATAAAAAAAAAGATTTCTTCCATAATTGAAGGATATTTCAAGTAGAAGAACTGATATATTGTTTCACATTTGAATTTCTCTTACATTCTATGTTCTCGAAATGGATCCTATCAAATATTTCACATTTTCTATGATTATCTGTAATTCAGGTATTCAGGGAATCCTCCTTAATATAAAAAATATTATTATTATGTCAATGCAAATTGAATCAATGTTATTAGCTGTGAATTCAAACTTTTTGGTATTTATGTTTCTTCGGATGATATGATGGGTCAATCATTTGCTTCATTGGTTCCAACGGTGGCAGCTGCAGAATCTACTATTGGGTTAACTATTTTCGTTATTACTTTACGAGTCCGAGGGATTATTGTTGTAGAATCTATTAATAGCATTCAATGTTAAAGATGAGTCCTACAGAGTTACCAAAATACGAAGTTCTCTCCTCCGTTCTTTCTCTTCTTTCTTTTTGATACTTGGTTGGCAGGGTCACCTTTCTCGTTGGTCGAGTGCATCCGATTCTAAAGTCCTTTCTTATTCTTAAACCACATCCCCTTCAGTTGCTGAAAGATAGAGATCAGGCATTCTAAATGAGATTGAGTTCCACGAATATGCTGGCTAGAAAGATGTTATTTGCTGCTATTCTATCTATTTGTGCATCAAGTCCGAAGAAGATCTCAATTTATAATAAAGAAATGATAGTAGATCTATGTTTTATAGGCTTTATCATATTCAGTCCGAATATTTTAGGTAATACTTTCAAAGTGACTCTCGACGGGAGAATCCAGGCTATTCAGGAAGAATCGCAGCAATTCCCCAATCCTAACGAAGTAGTTCCTCAGGAATCCAATCAACAACAACAATTACTTAGGATCAGCTTGCGAATTTGTGGCACCGTAGTAGAATCATTACCAATGGCATGATGTGCGCTTAAGTGCGACAAGACAGTGCAAGGTTTGTTATGCTGAAACCTAAATGTTAAGTCAACAACACTTCCAAATGCCACTTCTTCCCGTCGTATCCTTCTTCAGGACGATATAGCCATAAAGCTGCACGTCTTAGTGGGGAAAATATTTTGCCCCCGGTGTAGCTCGAAAGCAGAAATAGTAGAATTTATTCGAGAGAGCTTGGTGGTCTTAAGAATGGTTCGGGTTGGGGATTCTCTTAAGAATAAAGAATTCGAATAGAATCTAATTCATGTTCATGTTAACCGAAGAATGGATCCAATACCTAGATTCTTGAGAGAAAGGGCTAGGCTTGTATAAACGTTATTTTTGACACCTCTTTCTCCTTTAGGATATGATCCTCCTTGGTCCTTCTTTCACTAATGGTCTCACCATTTTCTAGTAGTAGTAGTTCACGCGAGGGACTTTTCTATCGCTTGCCCTTGCCTTTCACTCTCATTTGGTCTCTTTCTTCTAAAAACTAAAGCGAACTAAGGTGCATGGCAAAGAAGCAGCCAGCTGACTGTCCCCTTCCACTCGGCCTTTCTTCGTTGTGTGAATAAGGTTTTAGTCTATATGGACATTCTGGGAAGGCCGCAATAAGTCGCTAGTCGAAGGTTTAGACCAATCGCAATTCATCACATCTGGCCCGCCTCCAATTGATGACTGGCTATTATATAAGTGGTAACCTAAGACCCTACGCAGGGGCTCAGCTCCCAAACCGTACGTGAGCTGTCTCGTATGGCTTTTCCTATGAACTTGAAGCCCCCTCTGTCTAAATTAAAAAAAAGCATTTACAAAAAAAAAAGACTTTTTTCAAAAAGCCTTCGCCAGCCTATTGAACGGGGCTATGAGAGAAGCTGCTTCGTTCCTTGACTTCTTTTCTGAGTCAAGTTTCCTTGTTTCTTAGTGTAGTCTCGTTCCATAGTTTAAGACTATATTCCTTATAGCCTAGTCTATATCCACAGCTGACGTGACTCCGTACTGACGCCTTTCCCTTTGTATAGTATACGGCTAATTGACTTCATAACCTCAACCTGCTTTTTTGCTTACTGTAGCATAGGCCTTCATCGAGCTTCCGACCCTTCGCCTATAGATGGCGGTTGGCTTCACTATCGCTCATGACTTGGTATAGATCCATGTAGTCGTCGGTTTTACCACCAGAATGCCTATGAGATAATGGTAGTGGTCGGCATTTCGAATGCCTTCTTCATTACTTTTCTGAGAAGCCCTTTACGACTCTACTATAAAGGACAGGGGGTGTTCGCCTTTGGAAACTTCGCTACTTAAGTCCTTCTCAGAAAGTCAAAGTAAGGTGGAACGTCATTCTGTTCTACAGCTACAACACTACATATATATTATTAATATTAAACATCTTATTAGTAGAACTACTTTCGTACTACTAAACAAGGAAACCTTCGCCTCCCTCTGTTTGAATAAACGCCGCTTATTTTATTTTACATTCAAACTAAACTAAACCAAGCCTAAGCGGTCACGATATCTTGTTGATATTGATTGAGGAGTTTGATAAAGTTTAGCTGACTGGATCCATAAACTTAGAAAATTGTTGTCACTAGTACTTTTTTATTAGAATTTGACTCTATAGGTAGGTATCGATGGGGCTTGCTTAATGTAGTTGTAGTTAAGGCTGAAGTAGCGCCTTTTATTTTAGAAGATCTACTGAAGTACCAAAGGATATCGGGGCTCCCAGGCTGGGACGTCTGGCAGAATGCTTGGCCTCCTACGCTGGAAGCGAGACCCAAAGGGTGAGCTTATAGTGGTTAGCTTCTAGCACTAAATAATAGGCATTAGGGATTCTGAGTTGAAAGGAGGCATGCAAATAAACGGAGGCATTACGGGCCGACTACAAGAAAAACAAAACTTCGTAGACTCGATCAAGTCGCTTATAGAATGCCGACGACTATTTTCCACTTAATAAGTGAAGGGGAGAGGGAAGCGAGGCTTAGCGAGCTTTATAAGGCCAACCACTACATAAGCCTCTGGCGGAGAAATCTCGAAGAGTTTCCCTTCATTCATTAGTAAGCCACTGTCCCAGGTCTCCGAGTCAACCCACGCTTTTTCGAAGAATCTTGCACCCATGGGCATACGGCCTGGCAGACCTTCACTTTTCGCCGGAGCTTCATGGGCGTTGTACCGTTCCCCAATCAGATGTTTGGATGTGAGCTATACTCCGCGAGAAGCCAAACGAGTGTATGGTCTTGCCTTGCCATTTGACCTCTTTTTCTGTGTGACTAGGTGTCACGACCCGGGAGCACCCCCTAGTCGTAACCGGCGTACTCGACCTCGAAGAGGTCTAATACAAGCCTCTTAGCATTCATTCATCGCATAGACACTAAAACCATAAGGAATTTAAAACTTTCTTTACCAAGAAAAC
>JAJOOH010000196.1:0-10548 GCA_029582605.1 Solanum gracilifrons | reverse complement strand
ATATATCTATATATATATATATATATATATATATCATATTACACTCATGTTTCTTTCTTAACAAGTAACACCTACATTAGGGAAACTACCTTTCTCAATTTCGAATAAGACAGTTTGATGGTTTAGAGCATAAGTAGAGCAAGATGACATTACATGCATTTAATTTCTAAACCCATTCTGGACATCAATCACATCCAACAAACAAAACAAGGCATTGGCAACAATAACTACTTCTCCACAAAATTAGACGTAAAAAGAAAAGACACACTAATGCGGACAGCCATCAGATTTGGAACCAAAACTGATCAATAAAAGAGTGTTAAGGATCGTCGACAAAATAGTAGAAGCCAATCAAAGTCAATAAAATGAGTACAAAAATCAGATTTTGAACTAAAAATAAGACAATAGTTCATGTTAAGAATTGTTGAAAAAAAGGAATACATCAACATGATTTCATCATTGTTGATCAGAGCCTAGCATGTTGAGAGCTTTGAGTATGAAAGTGTAGGTGAAGGCATCCTCCTGGAGCTTCTCGAATCTGCATCAGACACGCAAGGTTAAAACTATGAGAAGATTAGATATGCAATTTTCTCTTCATTCCTTCTTTCTATTTATTTTTATTCAAAAAAAAAAATCTTTCATCAAAAATCGCAACAGGGGAAAGGAACTCTACAGATTTTAGTTTGAAAGTGGAATTGATTACATGAAGAAACACATCCGATGACCCTGAACTATATTGTACCATGGATCTCACAATAAAATCCAAAAGTTGGAAATTCTTGTAGTTCTGTACGTACCTTAAACACAGTGAGCTTGATTGAAAACTTGAGCAAATGGATACATGAACGACATGAAAAAGCTATTTATTAACACTTCGTTCACTTTCTATATTCTCTATTTTCCATCAGACCATTCACAAAGTCCTACTGCAAAAACAATCCTTTTTCACGTAGGATTCTATATACTATTCCTATTTTTACTCCTATTCTAAGTATGATTGTATATACTATTCTTGTTCCTATTCCTATGTAGGAATTGTATATATTATTCTTGTTCCTATTCATATTCTAAGTAGCATTGTATATATTATTTTTGTTCCTATTCCTATTCTAATAGATACCGCGATTAAAAAAATGAACTTTGGTGTAGCTCTCAAAAGGTAGCTCATAAGGCAAGGAACTGAGGATTGTCCAAGACCAATAAGGAAACCCAATTTCAAATTCTCAACCGCTGTGAGATCTAACACCCCTACCGTGCATGCTCAGGACTGAACATCTGTGGTGTGTACCTCAGCACTCATACCAAGATTGGGTAAACCATGAAATTGGTATGAACCTCAGCATTCATACCAAGATAAGAACTTAATGATACCAATTTCTTATCACGGTAGCAGTGCTTGGTTGAACAAAACAAGAATATGCCCCTCTATTTATATCTGTGCATCTTTCTCCTATATGAATGAGTAGAAAGTAAAGGTCATATCTATTAAGTTCCGACTCTATTGTCCATAAAAAAAAATCCCAACAGAACAAACTAGTCATACATCACGATTTTTTCTGCATCAAAAGACTCCGCTTTTGTTAGTAAAATTGACACAAACACCTTCTAAGGTTTTTCTGAGATAATGAGGAAAAAACAATTATGTTATTATTCAAACTATTAGTTCTCTCGCACTATAAAGTGTCAGATCCTCTCTTCCCATGTCCTTATTTCTTCTATGTTCTTCCAGCAGCAGGCGAGTACTTGGAAAACCAACTTTTTCACTCTCAGGCCAACCACTCACATATATCAGTCTCACCACCAGCTATTCTGATGCACACATTAATTTCTGGTCCAAGAACTCTAGAAATCTGGTAAGTTTCTATATCTTTTCCAGTAAGGTGGCGATTAGATTATTTTCTTGATCCTTGATTACATTTTATTACCAATCATTCATTAATTTAATTGTCTTGAAACTCATCCAAAATGTCAAGGAGATTATTCTTCATAGCAGGAACTAAGTCTTTGGATATCAATGAGTCGGCTTCATCCAAGGAAAATTGGTATGACTAGATAGGGAGGATTGTACAACTTTTCCTTCATATCCAAGATGGTCAGAAGAAGGATCAGGTGCAAAGGCATCACCTCCCATGGTCAACAAGATTCATGTAGAAAACAAACTACTTCAGAGAATGGAGTCTCTCCAAAACTGTTAGGTCCAAATACTCAAAGGCGTTCATCAAGAAATACCAGCGGGTTCAGATTTGCATAGATGGGTTCACAATAAATGAAAATTTTCATGAGAGGTTACTATGTATTAAACGAATGATTTAGGTTCCTCTTTGAACTTCCCTTAAGAGAAGAGGCCCTAAGAATCAAAATAAGCAATTATGATGGAAGAACATGGAGCTAAAAATTGACTGGTGTCAGCGGCAGCAGGGTGCATTTCTGAAAGAGCTCAACCAGATCGTGTTTGGGTTTAGATTACTGGGTTTGCTGCTCCACCTGTGGTCGCGGAACACTTTCAGAGAAGTTGGGGAGAGATGCAGAGCTGGCTAAAGACAGGAGAAGACCAGTCTAAAAACCATTTGTGGTGGGATAGGGTTCGCGTTAAAGGGCACCTAGACAAGATTCTAACCTCTGTTGTAGTAGATGCAGGAGATTTCATGTTCAAAATCTCTATCTGGATGGAAACCACCATGACTCGCAGCCGGAAAGACTCAGATTTGTGAAAAGAGGGCTTGTCGATGATATTCCAACTGGTTACAAGTCATCTATGGGGATGCTAAGCCAACTATCATGGAAAAGCTTGAAAGACTTGCAAGCTAGAAAAGGCAATACCTCTCAATGGATGGAAGATTGACTCACATCACATTGGACAGCAAACTCACATACCTAATGTTATTATTCCCTATTCTCAGCAAGGTATTGAGTATTGACGAAAGTGGACCAAATCAGGAGGAGGTTCTTATGGGATGGCAACAACAGTCAATACAAGTTCAGTCTGGTGAAATGGGACAAAGTAGACTACCAAAATAGAATGAAGGAACAGGAGTAAAATTGGCAGCACACAAGAAAGTCTACTTATGAAATGGTTGTGGAGATGCAACAATGACAATGGGACCCAATGGAAACTAGTTATAATTACCAAGGATAGGGAAGAAAGCCATTGCACCCAAGAATATCAAGTACTCCAAATGGCACTGCTCACTAGAAATATATCAACAAACAATGAAGTAATTCAGAGCACACGGAATATTGTTTTCAGAAGGAATTGACAACATTGGGAGCTCAACAGCTGATAGAATTGCGAAGTAGAGGCAAAATGAAATGGGGCAGCAATGCGAAAGGTACCTTATCAGTAAAACTATGCAATAAATTACAGCATTTTACCAGCAGATATATGGAAAATTGGCCCTGGAAAACTAATCTTTCCAGTAAAACTGGCATGTTTTACACATTAGCCTCATTAAATGTCTGTCTCACACAAGATAACATCAGAAGAAGAGGAATGGTTCTGTGCAGCAGGTGTTACATGTGAAATGAAGAAACAGAAGGCATTTGCACTTATTTCTCCACTGCACAATTGCAAGAACATTTGGAACATGTTTTTGAATCAGTTTGGTCTGCCATGGGTTATAGCAAACAAAATAATGGAAGCATTTATGCGATTGGGGTAAATAGGAAGCCAAAGACTCCAGAAAGATTTGATAGATGATTTATCTGACCATCTTTTGGTGTCTATGGAAGGAGAGAAAACCTGATATGCTTTGGAGGAATCTCAACGTCTTCATCTGTCCTAAAGTCTAGATGTCTAGTGAAGCTTTTTTGTTGGTATACACAGAAAATTGTGGATAATGCAGAATACTTTTTGGATTTGGTAGGCTCACTGTATTATGGTTAGGGATGGCAAAGAACATTAAAGAACACCAATTTATTGCCTGAATTGTACTCTGATGAGATCTACAGGATGCATATCCACAAAATTTCATTACTTCATTATAATTATAAATACACCACGAAAGCATTATCTAAAGAGGAATCCAAGTTCTTAGATAGCAAAAGGCCCTATTTTGTCTTTCTTATTTTCTTTAACCTTTTAAGTCATGCAAAAAAAAAAAAATCCCCTTCCGTCCTACTGTATGAAGAGCACATTTCATTGAAGTTGCTTTACTCCCACCAGTGTGAAGCAAGGAACCCTCACCCTATATTTCATTGCTTAATGGGCGAATAAATGACTTTTAATAGCACTGGATGATCTTTACTCCAGAAAGCAGAAATTATACTTCAGATCCAAAAAACATCTCAGAATTTGGTTAGAGCTTTCATAGGATTGGTAAGATTTTCTAAACAAGAGATTTTTGCTTAAGACCCAAAGTGATCTCCTGGTTTTCTGATGTTCTGTTATCATATAGGCATCGGAAACTCTAAACTAAGTAACCAAAAAACCTGGAGGGGAGAGGACTATTTACGGTGGCATGGGCACAGCAAAGCTATATATGAGGTGTAGGAGGGATACAAGCTGACAAACCAAACTGGTTCTCAGAATACTAAATGGCCTTGGAAGCACATCTAGAAAGCCAAAGTGCCTCACAAAGTGGCACGTTTCACTTGGCTTCTAGCTAATGAGGCTGTTTTGACTCTTAACAATGTGCAAAGAGGAGAATCTCTTTATGCAATAGATGTTCTTTGATGTGGAAAGGATGCAGAGACAGTGAGGCATCTATTCCTACACTGTAAAATCACTGACCAACTGTGGCAGATTTTCTTCAATCTCAGAGGCATCTCTTGGATAATACCTTGTAAGATTGATGAGACTCTTTTCAGTTGGGAGGAAGCTGGTTTTGGAGCAAGAAAACAAAGACAGATGGAGGATTATCCTTGCCTGCATCTGGTGGACTATAAGGAGAGAAAGGATGACAGATGTTTTAAGAACGGGAGTAGCAATAATCAGGAGATTAAACTTAAATGTATTTTGTTGTTCTGCTTTTGGTGTACAAATATTTACTCTAATGAGACTGCGGCAATTCTGGATGTTTTAGGGTCCATCTAGAGTTAGGTTTAGCTCCTGGGAAGAGTTCTACTTCCTTTAAATGTAAATATCGTTTTTCCAGTACTACCTAAGTACTGATATAAATACAAATGTTACAGTTCCCAAAAAAAAACGAAAAAGATGCAAGTTCCACTGGAAGGAAAATCCTGTCATTTCTTATCCAAATGATTTAGGTCATAAAGCTAGTTATAAAATCATACCTTCCTGATTTTGAAAAATGTCCTGCACCCATTTCACATTTGAACAAGAGTAAATTATCATTCGTCTTCATATCTCTCAACTTGGCCACAAACTTCGCTGGCTCAGAGTACATAACACGTGGATCTGTCACAATTTAAGACCTCATATTAAATCAAAAGTAGAAATATCTAAACAAGTGACAGGAGATTACTACTTTATTTCATGGTTGTTTCACCAAGTTTATGTTACGACAGATATAAACCATTATATCAGTCTGAACTGATTTTGTCCATATTCATAAGCAATTATCCTTAGTTGCTACAAAAGATAAGTACATACTTATGGACTACAGAAAATTACGCTGGATCACAAAGATGAGATCATATTAATTAAATGAACTCGAATCTTATGACTGTCTTTTGATAAGATACAAATATCTTATTTTGCATTTATCCTGTTCTGAATCTAAAAACTCTACAGGAAAAGCAATCATTTGCTACTAGATTATAAAAACGAAATAATACAAATTAGCTAAGTATCAGAATTAACGCTTTGATGACCTGAAATATTGACAGTGTTCTAAGTTTATGATTTTATCGGAAGTTGACATTTGCTGAGAAACTCTTAATCTTTTTCTCCTGTGGATTGACAGTACTAGCAAAGCATATTAAAGTATAGTAGCATTAAATGAGAAGAAACTGAAAAGAAGTCATCCCAAGATGTATCTCTGAATAAATTACTGGTTTTCTAATTTAGTTAGAAGTGTCCATAGTTCATCACCAGAGAGATGAGGAGTCAAACAAATAAGCCATCATTTGTTTAAGTAATTAACTCCAGAAGTCAGACAGTTTAAACTGCCAGCTTTAAAGGCGATCAATTTCTGAAGCATAAAAAAATTACTGCTGTGCATCATTGCAAGAAAATTGGCTTTGGCTTTTGATCTAACTATATCCAATAAGATTCATTTGGAACCTTTTTTTCAAAACTCGGTAACTTGTCCTATAAGACAAATTATGGTTCTTTAGAACTAGGAATTCTTCACATCTCATTTTTTATCCCTGGACTGACATACTAGTCTCCAAACAGAGACTCCTAATGCTATTAAATCTAAGTGTACCAACAACGAACCAACCTTGATTCCAATTAGTTGGCCTTTTACCTATATGGATACTTTGCTTTCGCGTATTCCATTCTTCGCTGAGTTCCTCATGGATTCTAACCAAGAAACTGTAAACAACTTCAGTCCATGCCATCTTACGCGTATTCATTGCATTTAAATACTTTTACTCACCAGTGTCACACATGGAAGAACAGACTGATGCGTTTAGAGGTCTACATAGGACATAAAAACCATCTCACACAACCTTCTATAATTTTATACCCGGAATGTACTACATACACCTTCCGTGTGGATATATTGAGCCTCTAAATTCTATACTACTCATATTTGATAGATATGTTGGGCCTTAGAGTCCCAAGACAGTCACTTCCATGTAACATTACTAGTTTCACAACTGTTAATGGAGCCAACTCCCTCCAGAATTTAAAAGCAAGTTTGAGGAAATGAACATTACCAAGGCCCTTTACCACCCTCCCCAAACACTTTTTTCCTTTCCTATCATATATCTTCAAAACTGGAAAGTGCTGCACCAGCTTCCATTTTGCTTACCATTCAAGCCAGCTGTCACAAGAATGTCTGGATAATTCTGTGCTTTGACCTGTAAGAGAAAAAGTAAAAAAGAAAAACGCAAAGGCATGTTGAGTTGTTAACATAAGTGTACTTTCCTGATTGTGTTGCTCAATGCACAAACCTTAAGTAGTTTTTTTGGGAGACGGATATATTACTTACATTATCAACAGGGGAATATGACTTCATGTAGGAATAGAATTCTTCCTGACGTGGATCACCCCATTCCTGTAGCAAATGAATAGATTAAACATCAATCACAAACTTCAAAATATTCATCTTCCAAGTCTCACAATCTGGTTCTCACAACTCCTCAAATACACCTTATGCACATTTAGATCCACGTTACAAAAAATTTACTACTACAGTTACAGTTTATCCACTGGAAATCTGAGGCATAAATTCCAATGCCATTACCACAAAAATTCACTCTCAGATACATTGTTGTAATGATATCCTCGTATTGAGAGTAAGTGATTTCAAATGGAGAATCCACACCAATGAATGTCATGCCACTTAATATTTCTCATTAAAGTAAGACATACGCGGATTTAAATTAAAGAGATCTAACCTCCCACTCTGAAGTTGTTAAAGGAATAGTTGGATCAAGCATTGTAGTTACAACATCTACAAAAGGAACCCCAGCAACAGCGGCTTTGAACAAATTAGGACACATGTTAACAACAGCACCGATCAGCAATCCACCTGCACTTCTTCCATTGATACAAAGCTTTTCCTTGGAACAGTACTTCTTGTCTATTAAATATTCTGCACAAGCAATGAAATCTGTGAAAGTATTTTTCTTTTTCAACAGTTTCCCATTTTCATACCACTGCCTCCCCATTTCACCACCTCCACGAATGTGAGCAATAGCGTAAATGAAACCCCTGTCTAACAGAGAAAAGTGTGACGCCTTGAAAGTGGGATCAATACATATCTGTTAGGAATATGACATTTGCAGTGTCAGCAAAGAATGATCAAGCTAAAACTATTGAACAACATATTAATGGCTGTGACCTTGCACAAAATATAAATCTCAGGAATTCCACAATTGATAGACTGAAGAATTCACATCAATACAATTAGAAAGCAATCAGTTGTTGGCGAATTTTCATTTATACCGAGGACAACGTGTACGCTTTTCTTGTACCCTCCTTTAAAAAGAAAAAAAAAAAAGGATTCGTCTGATAGTGTATATCAAAGACTATCAAATTAAAACCATACGTGAATACCCATTGGCTACACAATCAATTCATTCTTTAAAAAAATGGCATTTTAACTCCTGAACTCAGGTGACATATGCATTGTATTATCAGATCATTTCATGTAACTTTGCATTTTTTACCCGCAGTATTTTTCTACAAAGAGTAAACTTCACAAACTTTTGTTCCATTTACACAAATGGTCATCAGTACAAAAAAAAAAAGACATGTCACAACTTCTCCATCTAAGATCTGTGAGATTCTGTAAAACACAGTGTTCAGAAACCATCAGATACGACCACACTGCACTTAGCCTAACCACAACAAAGAGATATTGACCGTCTTCCTTCAGATAAACAAGAAAAGGAAGGACAAATACAGAGTAGTACTCCACATTTAGTTACTCAATAATTAGCAAGTAAATCACCTCGTAGGATCCATAACCATAAAGAAGCAATGGATCTGAACTATCAAGTTTTACAAGATTTTTTTGATAGATTATTGATATAGGTATCTGTGTGCCATCTGAAGCAGTAGCCCATTGCCTCTCAGTTACATAATTTGATGCATCAAAGCCTCCCAGTACCTAAATAAGATAATGAAACAAACCATTACAACTAATAACCAAAGTTCAAAAACTATTAATTGCTGATCAAAGAACGTGAAAATGTTCCAAAAACACCAAGAACCAAAAGAGTTATATAAGACTGCTATATTCATATTTCTAGTATGATACTTCAAAGGGATGGCCAATGCTATATTCATAATTCTAGTACGATACTATAAAGGGATGGCCAAAATGTTCTTTCTTTGAGATGAGCGAAAAAATCTGAACACCAGAAGCATGTAATCAGTATGCACTGACTGCTTATCTCATCAGTAAAATTCTTCGAATAGGAATAGGAATCCTAGTTGGAAAATGAGTCTAATGTAGTGTCTATAAATAGGGTCTTTATGTAACAATTTGATATACAATTCAATAATATTATCAGCATTGGTGAGAAACTTCAACTCACCGTGTCAAATTCTAGCGACGGTTAGGGCTGAGTTGTGTCATCTTTCATTCTGAAGGTGTTGTGCGAAAATCAACACCATCACGAGGCTCGGGAAGCTCAGGAGACCAAACCCCAGCCAGTACTACCGGAAAAAAAAACCTCACGCGCCGTTCGAAGGTGAAAGTTTTCCGGCGAGATCTAGATCACACACCAGCACGTGAGGGCCGCTCTGGTCTCTTTTTTTTTAGCTGTTTTTTTCTGTTGGGGTCATCCAGTATTTCCAATCAAACCCATCCAGTTTTCTCCAGAACCGAACGCTGGAAATAGGGTTCCGGCAATTTCCAGGCAGTTTCCGGCAAGTTCCCGGTGAAATCAGAATTTCCAAGCAGTTTCCAGGCACTGTAGGCTGATTCCAGCAGTTTCCAGCAAGTTTCTTACTATTTTCACGTCAAATTTTGAAAAATATCTTTTGGTTGTGATGTTCTTGGCTCCAAAAATACGGGGATTGGAAGTACAAGCTCTATAATCACTTCAGCACCATTAATGGAAAGTAAAAACTATTTAGCTTGGGCTTCCACAGTTGAGTTGTGGTGCAAGGGTCAAGGCGTTCAAGATCACTTAACAAACAATGCTTGTGTGTTAGATGAAAAGACAGTTCAGTGATGAGGATGCAAAAGTCAAAGCACAATGGGAGAAAGTGGATGCTCAATTATGTAGTCTCCTTTGGCGCTCTTTTGATTCAAAGTTGATGCCCTTGTTTCGTCCATTCCAGACATGTTATTCAGTTTGGGAAAAAGCATGAGCTTTATACACTAGTGACATATCTCGGTTCTATGATGTGATATCTCGGATGACAACTTAAAGAAACAAGAATCCGACATGTCTACTTACTTGGGATAGGTACAGGAAGTCATGGAGGAATTTGAAACTTTGATGTCAGTCACTACAAACGTGGAAAAGCAACAAAGCATGGGCAAACATTATTTCTAGTTCTTACACTTTCTAGACTTCCTACTGACCCTAATCTGTGTGTGACCAGATTCTAGCCAATCCAACGGTTCCTACAATTGATGAATTATTCCATCGCCTACTTCATCTTGCTGCGCCTCCTAGTCACAAAGTAGTTTCATCACCCACTGTTAACTCCTCTATTCTCGCATCTCAAACCATAGAAAAATGAACATATCCGTCTATGGACAATCAGCAAGGAGGAGGACCTTTAGGAAACCTCTATCCAAGTGTAGTTATCGTCATAAAATTGGACACACTCGTGACATATGTTATACTTTGCACAGTCCACCACCTAGCTATGATCCTATTGCTCTAAAGGAATATAATGAGTTCCTTCAGAATCGTGCAAGTAAGTAGACATCTCCACAAGTACCATTTATTGCTCAGCCTGATTAACCATCCAATGATGCTCATATTGCTCAGACATAATATGATGAGTTC
>JAJOOH010000192.1:0-13122 GCA_029582605.1 Solanum gracilifrons | reverse complement strand
GATAAATAAAGTATTGATCGCCTCTTCATCAAGAATGAGTTGATCGACCGGTTACCCCCCGTAATTGACCCCTAAGCTCGGAGGAATCGGAAACTATTGTATCTTTTACTAATCTACTATTATGCATAATGATTGATATGATAAATGTCATTAAAAGTAAAACTTTTCATATTTTAATGTATTAAATTCAATGTAACTTGTTTTTTTTTGAAATATTAATTATTATTATTTTGTTGCTTATTTTTCAATACCAATAAATATTGCATTGATTTCTATATTTTTCTAATAAAAATATGACATGAGAAAGTAAAAAAAAATTATGAGATGACATTTTTATGCAATATTTATATTTTAATTCTAATATAAGGAAAAATTTCAAAAATCTGGAAAAAAAAATTATATTAATGATATAAGAAATTTAAAAACTCTTAAAAGAAGATTAATGAAAGAAATTTATGAGATTACACTAAATATATTGTTATATCATTTTCTTCTACAATAAAAAAAAGATAAAAAAGATAGAGGAAAAAAAAATACATTCCTATAAGAGTCAATGCTTACAAAATATATCATATTACTTGAGAGGAAAAAAAAAATATACATTCATATAAGAGTCAATGCTTACAAAATATATCATATTACTTGTGACTTCTGAATATAACTTTTACAAGTGTTTTGATTTTCGTTAGACCCCAATTATCACTTAGTCATTCTCTGCCGCAATTCACTACTTCGACGGTCATCACAAAAAAAAAGAACTCCTTGATCAACCTTCTCACAACACTCATTTATCATTTAAGACACAAAACATCAGCTATACGGATAGGTGTAACATTTATGCAAAAAGAGAGATGTAGATCAATGCATGTTATGTTGTATGTCTGTTTAAATAGTATTCAAAAGTTAATGGTAAAGAACTTTTCAAATTCTGTAATTAAAGGATAAAAGAATAAAACCTCTTAAATTTGTAATTAAATGATGCATATAGAAAAATATAACTGAAAGAATTTATTTACAATAAAAATATATTTTATTGTAAGGAATTGGTAACTGAAGCTTTTATGATTAGGCATTAATGAGGAGATAATTAAATAGCATGATTTAATATTCTGTAAAAAGATAAAGAAATATTTTAGGTCTTTTTTGAAAGTGAGGATTTTTTTTTAAAAAAATCATAAAAAAAGATAAATAAAATTCAAGCCTTAGAATGCGCCACATCAGCATTTTTATGTTTATACTTTATATATATATATATATATATATAACATCAACATTTTTATGTTTCTGCTTTATATATATATAGATTTTTTATTTTTTTTTAAATTCTTTTTCTAGAATTGAGCGTGGGGTCACTTTTTTTCCTTGTTTCGTTTATTCTTTTATAATTTCAAGTGTGATAAATTCAAATTAATCCCTATTCTATTTTTTTTTATCAATGTTACGCAATTAAATCAAATGTCTATACTAGAACTAGTAGTAGTGGACTATGTAACATATGGTCAATTGGCTCAACTGATCCAATATAGAGTAAAATATATAAGTGAAAATTACTCAACTTAGCTTACTAAAAATATAAAATATTTTTTAACCTTTATGTAATTTTAAAGGTGTAATGAGGTAAAAATCAAAATCTAAAGGTTAAACTTGTGAGAAATAAATTCTAGTTTTGAAATCGTGGATCTGCATCTACTTGTATATACATTATAATTTTTTATACACTCACAATAATATTCTGATAAAGAATGTCCAACCGATGAACGATATTTGAATAAACAATCACTTTTCACTCTACGTGGCTATATTATTTCAGTACGACAGTCTAATCAAGACAAGTATCTTTGTTTATATATAAGGGTAGAATGTAGATACTTTTACAACTTAAGTTACACAAAGTGCAACAATATACTACACTTTATACTAACACGAGGTATGCATCAACAAATTCCAATTCGAACATCATCATTATAAAATTATACTTCACATAACAAGTATTTTAACATTTATGTTAATAAAAAATACTTAATAAGACCATCAACATTTTATCCATCTTGAACTTCACTTATTTAGCAAAAAATCATTCATTTATTTGAAGCGAAATCTTCTCATATTTTTTAAACTCTATATTCAGTCAAATTACATCAGATAAATTAGAACGAAAGGAGTCTTATATAATAATGAAGCAGCACACAGTGTGCCGGCCTAAGAAGAAACAAATCATACACACCAGGGAGAGAAATATATAGGTGTCCCAAAAATCATGTCATTATTATAGGGCAAAAAGGTAGTTCATATAAGTCTAAAATTATGAGATTGCAAAAATAACCATTTTGTTGAATTGGTTCTATGGAGTGGGGTGGGGGTATACTTTTTAAGTCATCTGGTCCCAGACTCTAATTTTATTTGCACATGCTATCTGCTGGCTTCTTGCCCCGCCCAAAACCAACCCCCACTTTTTTTTTTGTATGATTTATCCCACTAGCATTTGTACTCTTCCTATTTTTTAGTCCTTTGCTTTCTTTTCTCAAAATTATCCTAACATATTTTTCCCATTTTCAAAGATATGTTTAACCACTTTTATGGAACTAAATGTAAAACATTAGACTACCATTTTATAAGCTCGCTTGGTCATAAATTTTGAAGTCAAAGCTTAAAACTTGAAATTTTAAGTTTTTAACGTTGTGAATTTTGAAGTTTGAACATGCATATTTTACTTGGAAAAAATTTACTATATTTTTGTGAGGCAGTTCCAAAAGCCAATTTTTGGTAACATGAAAATGTTTGAAGATATTAAATTTCATAGCTAAATAAATATTTAAAGATAAATTTTTATTATTTTTAAAATATATGATCAAACGCTATCTAAATATATGTTAATAATTAGCACAAGACAAAGACATCAAGTAGAAATAGAGAGACCGATTTTCAACTTTTTCACATCATAAGCTAATTTTTAGAATTGATATTAGGCATGTGATGGATGAGAGTAGCGTGCGCCTAATCGAGAAAAAAGTGGTCGTCATAGTCCTAGTCTGACGAGAAACGGAGGTATGATATGAGTTCAAAATTTAATAAAAAATTCAACAAATAGTATATATATATATATTGAACCAATAATTTTCGAAGATAGTGATCGATTTAGTACTTAGAACATAATCAAGTTATAATTATGGGTCCGTCTCTATGGACAACTTAGAAATGGTCTGTAACTCTGCCTCTCTTATATAAATTAACTTTTGAAGTGAAGTTCGATCAACTCCAATTTTAAGTGAGGAATATAATTCAAAAACTTTTTGACCTAGTCTTTTATCCAATTTTATTCCATAAGAGCATGAAGTCAACTTCAATTTTATGAAGTTGAAAAAAATTTGGAAGTATGTTCTAAATTGATTTACAAAGCTATCAAATTTATATTGCATTGACTTTTAACCAGCAAAGAGTGATGATGAAAAGTATGGGCAAATGAAGCAAAAAGACTTGGCTTTGCCAATCCTATGTGGTCCCTTGGAAAAGGTTAAGGTTAAGATTTATCAACTCACTTGTCATTATTTGCAATATTTTCAAACTCACTTTGTAAAAGTCACACTCTAACAAGTCATAACAAGACATTTTTTTTCCCAATGGTGACCCAAAGAGCTTAGCTTAAGACAAAAACCAAAGTCCACATCAAGTGAGTCAAATCTCCCATATACCATAATTTGGAATGAAAAATAAATAAATATTAAGCCCCCTTTTCTACAAGTAAAAATAATATTCATTTATGTTAACATTCATATCTAAAACTCAATTAAAATTGTCCTTATCATGAGGTTTGAGTTCTTAGAAGATCTATTAATTAATAAAAAAGTGACATAGAAAACGATTTCGAAATAATGATTGAATATACGTTGATTTTATTTTCTATTACGAATTTGCTTTGTCTAAATACATGAACATGCACAATGTACTTGAAAGACGATTTCCCTTAGAATATTTATTTCAATAACACTATACTAGAAGTCTAGAATATGCAAATCCAAATGATTTCTCGACATTAAGGGGACAAGAATTGGATACGTATATAGCAAAATGAACTCATGTATATGATTTTTCTAATTAATATTATTTATTTGTAGAAAATAAAAAACAAATGGAACTTATTATAAAATTATAATCTATAATTGGATTAACAATTTGTGTCTAAATGTAGAAGAGTATAGAGTCATCTGAACAATAAATGTGGAAGTGGACCTAACAAGACGGTGGGACTATCGTTCTCAGTATGAATTGTGAGCCAGAATTCACCATTTTACGCACAAAACAATCTACTTAATTATGTCCTTTGGGAAAAATAGGAAAAAATAAATGTGCATAGATAATATAGGACGGGGATCCAACATCAGATAAACAATGTTACAGTGTGGGTCTTACTCTGATATCATAACAAGAAAATGAACTTTGAGTCTGGCTTAATTGCAAAATAAAACTCGAGATGTAAGTTCCTTAAGATCATATAAAAATATCAGACGTGGGACTCAACATTTGGTCCCTTAATTAGAGTCTCTAAAACTTGTTCACAATACCAACAATATCTATTGGAGCAACAACAATGAGGACGATAATAATAAATGCAGAAGTTATCGTCAATAAGTAGGTAGAAATCATCAAAACACTAAAGTAATATTTTAATATAAAGACATTTTTCAATAGTTATCCATCTACTAAAGCAATCCCAATAAACCTTTTCCTTCCACAGTTAAAAATAAAATTTCACTCATAGTAAAATCTTAAATTATTTAATCATCAAAATATTTCAAATTACAACTCATAAATCTTCTAATAGGTATCCTTTCTATCTACTTAATATTAATATAAACAAACTTCTTTTTTACCTATACTAACTATTTTGCTAGTAAAAGGGTAAAATGCCTTTATCATTTCTTCTTATTATTATTATTGAACTTTACCATATACTCTTTTTTTTTTAATTATATAAAAATTTGCTACTAGAACAGTCACAATTTGTCACTAGTTATATGTGTGTCTAATGTTAAAAAGACATTTGCTATCTGTCGAAGTTTAGTTTATGAGAGGTCTAAAAATCTTGTACTATCTCATACTCATTATGTACTGAAATATAGCTTGAAGAGTTGTTACATTATTTTGCAAAAATTAGAATCTATATATTTGATAACGGGACCAAAATCCGTTGTCTTATCATTTGGCTACTCACATGGCTATAAACTCTAGTGTCGGAATTTAAATCGTTGGGACCAGTAAAGAATAGTACAAGTCGAAGTAGATCTACTTTTACTGCAACGATTCAAATTATTCTTTTATACTAAACAAAATAAAAATATCTCACAATCATTTCATAATATAATTTTTTTCAATTTTCATAATTCCTCGATTTTTCTATTTTTATTTTATTTTTACTAAAATTTAGATTTTATTTTTTTTTGTTTGTAAAAACTGAGGTGGACCAGCATCGTACTGAATACTGACTTGGTTTAGTCGATGGCCACACGTGTGCTGTTCCAAAGCCATGTGCTTCAGTATCTTATGTCAACAAAAAGTTTCCATTTTAACTCCTTTTCTTTTATACTAATTTCAATATTAAATACCAAAATTCTTTGAATAGGTTAAATGACCCCAAATTAATTATTGGATTCGTATTCTTTCGGCCCTCATATTTGGATATCTTGGATTCCTATATTCAATCCTAGACATACATAGGAGTCTGGGCTGGCATGAGCCTAAATTATGTTATTCTTGTTCTTCTAATTTATGCGATATAAATAAAATTTACAGAATCAAATTTTTATATGCTTTTCGACATATCTGAAGTTGTTAATTATTGTGATTTTGAGTAATTTTACATTATTTTCAAACAATATATGTTACTCCCTATGTCTCAATTTATGTGGCAAAAATGGAATTTGAAGAGTAAACAAAATTTTGTATATGATCTTTAAATATATTAAATTGTTAATTATTGTATATAACATATTAAAAAAAGAAAGTTAGATAATCAAAACGGAGGAAGTACTGAAGTGGGTCCAACATTTTAAGGAAATAACCGTTGGCTATTAGCACACAACTCAAGCAGACATGTCGTCCAAAAATTGCGTACATTGGGGAAATTGATTTGGTTCTGATTTAATTTAGTTCGACAAAATAATTTTTCCTTGTAATATTTTGTTATATAAAGAGGTACTTCTACAATTTTACAAAGATATACCTCTATAACAATGTATGTTGTTGTTATAGAGAGATAAAGTGTAATACGAAAAAAACAATTTCCTAAAAGACTTGAAACACTGTTATAAATGATGATCGTTAAAAGAGGTCCTATCGTAGATAACATTCTGACCTTTAGGAGCTGAATGCAAGACTATTAGTTTCAGATGTAAAGTGAACATCACATCAATTGGTCACATTCTATATGAACTAGAAATTGATATATCCAAATATATGGAACCAAATTCTTTGAATGAAGTTACAAAACATGAAAAAGACTCTGTACTGTTAATGATTGATCTTAGCTTTAGACACTGTTTTTGCAATAATACAATTAATTATCTTTGACAGAGACAATTAAGGCAACAAAATAACACAGTTTTATGAAGGAAAATGAAGAACATAACAAAGGAAAAGTTCAAGTGATAGCATGGTAATTTATAGAACTCATCACTTCTAACATCTTTAGTATGTAACAAAACTTGTCCCATCAATGTGAGCCATTGCCTTTATGAGCTTCATCGTTAAGGGTCCTATCCAAAACTACTTCCACGGCTCAAACCTGTGACCTACAAGTTTCTAGATTATAATCAAAGAAATAGGACTTGCACCTAAGTGATGCAAAAATAAGTGAAAGAACATGTCTCAGCCAGTTAAAAATCACTTCAAATTTCATTCAACATATTGCATTTCTGAAAAGAAATTTCTTGGAAAAGTTTGGCGGTCAAGAGAATTCTCATAAAACAATGAGTACAGAGCTATCAGTGTAACAATTTGGATCAATTGCATTCTTGCATGAGACACTCCAGGTCAAGATATTACATAAAACCATACAATTGGAATAGAGAAGAGACTGCAAACCGATCACATAAGATATATGTTGGTAGATACTGCAAGAACATTAGTAAATTCAGGAAATCAATTTGAGAAAGAGAAAAGACTTCGTTTTTTTTTTGCAAATATTAAGAAAACTTCATGATCACACTCAAAGTCCTGGAGACTATCTATATCACATTTGATGCACTTTTAGTTGCTCAGGACATATATGTCCCAGCGCCCTAAACAATAAAGTCTAATTGGTAAAGATACATCCATCCATGAAGTTAACAAAGAGAGATGATATCAAAATGATTTTCTCAACACGACATGTGAAAATGCTATACATAAACAAGATTTGTTTTGTTAACCCTCCTCTGCACATGGTTAAAGAAAAAAAAACATCACACAGAAATGATAGGAGTCAATCCTGAATCTTTTGAATGAAAAAGCTATGTTTATCAAGTATAAACCTTACTCCATGGGATACAATTTCAGAAACATTTGATCATGAATAACTACTTCACTAAGCAGTAAGCACATATTCTAGAAAATATGTAGTTATAGATGGATGCATATCGAAACCTCCAATACATTAGCATGAAATTTACTTGCTTGTGAGAGGACAACAATACCTAATACCACTATGCAGCTTCACTAAGGTCACAAATAACAACCAACTTTGAATCATTTAAGGTAAATTTTAACTTAGCATTCAGTTAAATTTTAAGAATTAGGATAGTCAATATGGATTGGGTTAGTAGAGAATGACAAACTTGGTGTCACGATCCAATTAAGGGTCGGAGACTGACATATAGTGGGCTTACTCCAGCAATAGAACCAGATGAACAATAATAAAAAACTTATATATGATATATCTCCCATCAAGAGAAATCCATAGCAAAATCTACCGTCTGCTCCTAACATGATATATTATCATCTTTGTCCAGTACATTTTTCACGTCATCCAGAATCAGACATTATTGTCTTCTATAAATTCATAAATTAAGATTACAATTTCTAAAATTTGATTTTAAGAGATATATGATTCAGATTCGATCTGAAAACTGAACCAGTTGACTTGCACAAATGAACAAGCATAATATTAATTTGTACAAATTTAGGACAAAAGAAGCATCAAGTAAGTTAATAATAAACATTGGATAAAATAAAAGAAAAATAATGAACAAATGTAAAATAAGTATGGAATTTACTCACCTCAAAAGCTTCAGACATGCAGCAAGTTCCTAACAAGTTAATGTGGGAACCGATAATAGTACACCAGTTTGCTTTGATTACCATCAAGCACCGCAATATGTTCCATTCTTTCTGGAATTTTCTTCAGCTTCGGACACCGAAATATACTCGAACTTTTTAGCAAACTCATAGCAGTTGTGTGAAGATGCCAGCTTTCAAGATTTCCAAGATTAACAAGTCTAAGGGTCTCCAGCTGACCAAAACTGTTGCTGTTACAAGTAATTTTCTTTCCCTTGTAAGCCCCTGATAACTCGAGATGCCTTAAGTTTGGAAACTTCCCCAGAATTGGCATTGGATCTTCCTCGAGTCCTGTAGAGCGTGTAGACTGTAGGACTAACACAGTGATGGATTTTGGCAGATTGTTTAAATTTGCTAATTTTTCTATTCCCCCTGATAACCACAATCTCTGAAGGTTTTCACAAGAAGAAAGAGGTTCAAGGGGAGGAAAAGTTTCACCATAACTGCAAACTAGCAACAAGGTGATGAGGCTTTTTAGGCTCCCAATAGATTTTAGGGAGTAAGATTTCATAATATGTCCCATGCCCAATTCTTGAAGGTTGACTAAACGAGAAGCATCAGTATGTTTCCACTGATCACAACGAATATATGTAAGAGTTCGTAGATTTGCCAGCCTGTCAACTTGCAACGGTACCTCATATTGAGTAATTAAATGTCTCAAATTTGTGAGCTTGGCTATCTGAGGAGGTAATTGGCATGAGCAATGGTCATCAATCAGTGCTTCCAGCGTTTGTAGGTTTTTTAGTTTGCCAATGGAAGATGGGAGTTTGAAAAGATTGGTGTTAGACAAGCCTAAGAACATGAGGTGTACCAAATTGCCTATAGCATCAGGTAGTTTATCCCCAACAATATAGATATTCTGCAAGTCCAGCACATATAAATGCAGGAACGTTGTACATAACTTTATAAACTTTTTATCATCCAAGTGCTTAATTTTTTTGTCAAGGAGCAATATTGACCTTACCTTCAATTTAGAAAGATCAAGTGAAAGATACCTTTGAGTTTGTGTGTGAATAGCATGTCGGTGACGAAATGGGGTGACCAAGTTTACTCTTGGATCATAAATGTCAAACAAGTTAACCTCCATGGCTTTTTGTACAGCAAGATCCCGTAGTAGGTCGTGTATCCTACATGTAAGAATTTTATCAAAGAATGTCTCCACAACTTGAATCAACCTTCGACTTATTAGCTCATGTAGGAAGTTTTCAGCAATATCCTCCATATGTTCTCTAATTCTTGGTATGAATCCCTCTGCCAGCCACAGGTGCATCAACTTTTCAGCGTCAATCACATGATCTTCTTGGAAACTGCCAATGTATAGAAAGCATTGCTTGAGCTCAAATGACAAATCATTGTAGCTCAATGATAGGATGTGAGAGATCTCAACAGAGTCGTTCTTCATATGCTGCCAAAGATGCGTCTTCACCTTTTGCCATTCATCCACCCCCTTTCTGTAGGAAAGTAGCCCACCTAGTACCACAATGGCAAGTGGTAAGCCTCTGCCCTTCTCCACCATTTCCTTAGCTAGCCTTTTCATTGATGGGGAAAACAAGTCAGCACTAGACATCTTATTCTCTGGATGTAGTTTCTTACATAAAAGGTCCCAACTTTCTTCTTTATTTAGAAAACGAAGTTTATGCGAGAAACCTTTGTCATCAACTCTTTCAGCCACGTCCTCCTTTCGTGTTGTAAGGATAACTCTACTGCCATTGTTGTTATCCAGTAAGGCTCTTTTTAGGCTCTCCCAAGCTTCTCGATGCCATAGATCATCAACCACCACAAGGTATTTTCGCTCTTTCAATAGATTACGGAGGTGAGTTTCTAGATCTGTCTCCGTCATCTCCTTCAGCAATTTTAGCATTTTTTCATGGCAACCTTGGATAGATTTTATGATACTCCGAAGGAGATCTGAGGTACTATACTGTTGAGAGACGCATATCCAAGCACGAGTCTGAAATTTATTGAGTAGACTTGGGGAGTTATATAGGTTTCTTGCAAGAGTTGTCTTGCCCAACCCACCCATACCATAAATTGAAAGGACATTTCGGCGAGACTCCTCTTTGAGAAGTTCATCAAGTAGTCTTTGAAAGACCTCTTGAAATCCAACAAAGAATTGATCTTCATCTGCATAGGACACTGCTCTCCTCAATGTTCTTATTAACGTGGAAGACTAATCGTTTTCCCTATTACTTTGCCCTTCTCCAGCATTATTATTGATGTGAGTAATACCATAGGTATCTCGTTTTCTAGAGATATCCATGACTCTTTCCTTGAGGGACTGGATGTCCTTCCCAATGTTGTGAAATTTGGCCTCCTTCTGACAGATGCAAGCACAGGCCTTAAGACGATCAACGAATCCAGCAGCATGATCACCATGTTTTGCCACATCCAAACTGTATGCTTCTAAGACGGCAACAGCTTCATTGGCAACAGAAGTGATTTCAAATACCCATTGCTGCACCAGGTGATCTTCTGCTTGCTTTGTTTCGGCATCTTTGAGGAAAGCTTGCATGAAAGACAGTTCATTTCTCAGCCAAAGCCCGTTCTCTCTCAGACTTTGGCGCAGGGAAACTTCCTCTATGAGGAAATCCCCCAGTTTTTGAACTGCATAGGACACAACTGCATCGACCATCTTGATGATCTTGAGGAGAATTTTCCACTATAACAAGGATAAAACGATTATGTTACTTGACAATATGATTACACAATCTGTAATGATACGCAAACATCAGTATTATAGAAGTGTTTCTTGCACTACAGTGGTTGCTTGATGACGTCACCGTTGAAATATAAAATTAAACCTCGAAGAAGAGTCAGAAAATTCCAGCTGGTTATGAAAGCCAAGGCTATCACCTCCCAAGTTGTTCTCTTCTTAATCATTCTTGGCGCGTAAGAATCTATAGACCAAGTCAACAACAACAATAACATACCCAGTGTAATCCCACAAGTGGGGTCGGGAGAAGGTAGAATGTACATAGACCTTACCTCTGCCTTTGTTGGGTAGAGAGTAATCTATAGACTAAGTCTATTTGTTTGAATTAGTTAATGCTGAAACTGACAAAAAGTCGGCAACTTTAGAAAGATCCTCTGAGGATCCTTTGCATTTTGCATTGCTTAAGAGACAACTATGGGATATTATAATGGAAGGTTAATTAGTTTATGTCCATAACCAATCATTATTAATTAGAGCCAAACAGAAAAAGGCAAAGTGGGTGATTTAAAACATGGAAGGAAAACAAGGAGCTGGTCACAGTATGCCAACAAAGATGATATCTTTTATCTTACACTTTGTACTATTGCTGCCTACACGTTAAACATCCCAACATAACAACAAAACAAAATTCAAAATTCATTGAAAATCCCCTGTTCATAGAAAAGTTGTATAAGGACAAGTTCTACCTTTGGAGAATCCCACACACACCTATTGACATTCTTGAAGAGTCCGAGCAACATAGCTTTCAGCTAGGAATGCATGTTTAACATAGAATTTCTTTGTGCAGTAGATGCTTCTTACGTGAAAACCTCAGGAATTTGCACATAACTTATTTCTGCATGTAATTACACAAAGCAGCTATGGGATCTCTTTCTTAACACGTGTGATGATCCATCCACAACTGATGTCAACAAAGAGAGATGATACGAAAATGGCATTCTCAACAAGTTATATGAGAAAGCTATACATCAGTATGACTTTCTTTTCTTAATCCTCTGTACATAATTTAAAAACAGAACACCACACTCAAGTGTTACTGTCTATATATCCTGGATCTTTTGAATGACAAAACTAGGTTTATCAAGTAATTGAAACCTTACTCCATGGGCTACCATTCAGTAACATTTGATCATGACACACCAATTCTAGAAAATGTTATAGTTATAGGACACCTATCAAAACCTCAGATACATAAAGGTAGCAGGAAAGTAACTTATCTATTAGATGATAACCATATCTAATACAATGATTTCACTTCACAAAGGTCACAAACAACAACCAACTTTGAATCATTTAAGGTAAATTTTGAATTAACATTCGGTTATATTATACGTATTAGGATAGCCAATATGGATTAGATTATTAGACAATTATAAACTTGGTGGCATGATCCAATAAGGGGGTGGTGACCGACATATAATGGGATGACTCCATTTATCGAACCAACTGAGCGATACTCAAAACTGATATCTCCCATTAACCAAATCCATAATTAAATTAAATTTTAAAAAGTAAATGCATAACATTTGATCCAATTGGCACGATTATACGAGCGTACAATGAAGTAACGGAAAGTGTCTCTTGGAAAGAAGAGATACAAAAAGAGAGGCAGACAAGGAAGATAGACGGAAAGTGTCTCAAACTGAAACTGCATACTAATCAACTCTTTAGCTCAACCTTATCTCTTATACCTGCACAGAAGTAAGTAAGAGGAATGAGTTAACTGACTCAGTAAAGTCTTTAACTGTGACACAAGAACAATTTGGAAATCGTGAAGTATTTCTATTCAGCAAAACTTCTACACACAGTAAAAGTCATTTCTAAAACATACATCTCAAAGTTATAGCTCATATACACACAACATACTTCGACAGCCCCCAAGGCCTAGCTCAAGTGGCAAAAGGTGGAGGATTTGTGGCTTAGGTCGCAGGTTCAAGCCCCACACCATGCAAAGCGAAACCCGGTATTTAAGTGGAGAAGGGTAGAGGGGCAGGCCCATTATCCACCGAGTTTAGAAGACTGTGATTGGTCCAAAGGGCGGGAGGGTCACAGACGAATTTCTTGGTTATAAAAAAAAAAAAAAAAAAAAAAAAAAAAAAAAA
>JAJOOH010000191.1:0-10546 GCA_029582605.1 Solanum gracilifrons | reverse complement strand
CCACTTTGTACGTTTGCTGAGCAGACCCCTCAGGCATTTTAGAAAAGGGAAGGGAACTTCTCACCCCGAGGGAGGCGGGAAGCTACCGCTTCTAGAATGGAAGCTTCTCCTTTACTTTTTTAGAGCGTATCGCTATTTTGAAATAAAAAAAAGGTTTATGGATGAAGTAATCGGAATGACAAGGTAAAGCGCATTCACTCTAACGGCGTACCTTTTGCATGATGGGTCAGCGAGGAAATGGGAACAGCGGCTTAAGCCATTACGAGAGAACAAATTCTGACCTATTATGTCACCTTTTTTCTTTAGAGGCGTTCTCTCTCTTATTGCAACCTTTCTGGGGCATATCAAACAAACTATAGGTTTCCCTATGTGTGCCACTTCTTGGAAACGATCAAACGAAGATTAGTAAATTGATTAGTTTCCTAACTGTTGCTGTCCATAAGCACCTTACTGGAAAAAAAACATGATGCTTTTGGAATCATATTACTGGTAAACAGACATTGAAACACTTCATACGCTAAAAATTCAAATTCATCAATGAGTTAGCTGTAACCATTTAGAACAGTTAAAACTTCATGTCATGCCTTTGCTTTGATCTTGCCCAATCAAAGTTAATCGTCCAATTTAGGATAGAAGATGCAAAAAAAATAAAATTGAGATAGCTTTACAACTAAAACTCTGCAATAAGAGAGGTAAGATAGAAATGGAACGAAACGGGCATTGCAGAGGACCGACATGTTGGAAGAGGGATGGGGGAGGCGTCTAGCGTGTGAATATTGTCAAGGAAAGTAAAAAGAGAAAAAAAAATTCCTCCAATTTTAAGGGTGTTGATAATCTGTCGAAATTTAAGAAGTTCCCTCCTCTTATTTTCTTTTTAAATTCTAATGTCAAGCTTCTTTCATATTGTTCTCATTTATACTTGTCTGTTATTGGGGAGCCATGTGTTGTCTTTTTTGGTACAATAAATAGCTGCTTTGGCTGGGTGCTTCACTTTATAGTCTGCTTCCATGATCCTTTTTCTGTTTCGGAGCATTAGTTTCAAATTGATGGTCAAATCAAAGAAATTAATGTGACTGCATGCAGTATTGAGATTCTGTGCTTAAAAGAGATAGAGGATACAGCACCAAGAAGAAGGAATCTTTCAAGAAGCAGGAGGGAGCTTTTGAATAGTTCATCTTCAAAAAATTGTTTATGGTTCAAGCTCATAACGACTCAGGTAACTTGCAAACTGAGCAATACTAAGGAGTAAGGACAAATCTCTATTCTGGAAAGTTTTCATCAATGGCACAAGATTATATCACATCATTGTCATTCTTGCGTAATTGTGGTCGCTTTATATGTACTATGTTTCTCTGAATTTGTACCAAAATGATGTATATATAAATGATTTCTTATGTGTGTCAAATAATTCATAATAATATTGCTCTCACTCTCTTCAGGTGTCTCTTCCTATAAATTATGTGAAAGAATGGAAACTGCTAAAAGTGAAAGAAAAATAGAGAAGGATAGATCAAAGGAATCTGGAAAAGAATATTTCACAGAAATTGACTGGTATCTGTTTTCTCTGGAGAGATTCAGTGCTTTTTGCCACTTTTTGACTTCACCAGATGAGGGAAGACACTCAAAATGTTGTGAGCTCTCAAGTCTTGTCTGGTTAAGATTCCCACCACTGGAGATACCTGAAAAAGGAGCATGGTATGATGTTAGTAATGCTTTTAACACTTCTATTGTAAAATAACACTTCCACCTAGACTCTTCCTTAACAAGCTTTGATGCTACGATGACTTTTTCTGTGTATCGTTAGACTATGATAAGAGGGAGATATTTGCTTAAGATTAATAACTGAAATATGCTTATAAGCTCACCCCTGCTGCTTGATATTTGGGTACAATGAGCATGTGGCGGAGCCCCACTTGCCTGAAAAGCACCATTGCCTTAGCCACTGACATGCTTTCTACCACAGTATAGGGGGTTGTGTTGGTCAAGGGATGCAAGTCAACATACATCTCCATTTCACTCTTTGTAACTGCCACATCTTCAATCTTACCCCACCTCTCAGCTAGATCAATCCAGGAGAATTTCTCTCTCACTTCCCACTCCTCTGTCCTCCGTCTTTCATGAAGGAACAACTTTTTCTTGAGAACCAGAAGTAGGTGAGTTCTTAGGACAATACCGTGCAATTCAGTTGCCCCAATTGGCAGCCCCACTGGTGGTACCACCCCTTCATCTACTACAGGGAATCCGTTATGTGTGGTGTTCTTCAGGACCTCCACGATACGTCCCACCTTCTCAATTCCACGAAGTGTAACTACTGGTGGCTTTACATCAGCAAGTTCACCAACAGTGATATTTCTCATCCATGGCTCAGGGTTGGCATCCAAGAAAGGTAGACCTTTCAGCTCCAATATTATTTCATAAATACTTAGATTGAAGCAGTCTCCTACACTCTTGGAAATAAGAAGAACAAGCATTGTTATTGGCAGAAGGAGAAGATTGTTTGTTAGCTCAAGAAATATGACGCAAAGAGAAACAGTCATTCTCATTGAACCAGCCATAAGGGAAGCTGCTCCTAGAACGGCATACAACCCTGGATCAATTTTTGTATACGATCCCATGGCAATGGCAAGCAAGCGACCATAAGCTGAACCCATGAGGATGATTGGAAGGAAGAGACCAGATGGCACAGCAATCCCAAAAGTGATGAGTCCCAAGATGCAATACAGTACAAAGTAGATAATAAGAGATGAAACTTGGAATTCACCAGGAGTGTTTATGGAAAAAACATTTCGTACTGCATCATCATTGGTTGTAAGCAGAAGAGTAGCGAGATCATTGTAATAGCCGTTTGGACAGTTGAATTGCTTGAAGTTTCCCGTCCCTCCAGTGCCAGGACAGGACCCTTGAATTGATGGATCACAAGGCTTGCATTTGGCCAAAAAAGGAAGTCCATACATGCCAATGGAGGTGAAAAGGGAGACACTCAGAGCGAGAAGAAGCTTATGTAGTTTTCCCTTCCTGCAAGATATAAAAAGATCAATGTTTGAAAGTCTGGAATTTGCATCTATAGAGTTCTTTTTTTTGGCAATTAAATGTGATAAGAAGACCATGTTTGAATATGATTCAAACTTAAAAAGATGCAGGGGCATATGGATCAAAGTGTCAAGATGATTCTAGTCTTAGTAAGTTCATTTTTTGTGGATAAGCATTGCCTTTTAAATCCAGATAACTGAGTGAATGTTTGATGATCTAGTTGGAATGTGGAAGAGTTGATGCTTACTCATTGATGAGATTGTAGAGTCTGAGAACTTTGTGGAGGACATGATTGTAAAGGCTACCCAAAAGTCCACCTATGATTCCAATCAGTGCAATAGGGATGATGTCCACAGGATGGTACGTAACACTGACACCACTCACATCAAACATGATAAGCCCTCCTCTTCCAAAAAGTCCACAGTTGCCAGATTTGCAGTATTCTATGAAGGCCCTCAGTATCACCACCACAACTGCTGTGCTGAAGAAAGTTCTCCAGAGAAGTGCACTTCTCCACCATGTTGCCACTTCCTCTAAAGCAAATAGGACACCACCTACTGGAGAACGGAAAGCAGCACACACACCTGATGATGACCCAGACGTGATGAGATCTCGCCTGTCCCGATCATTGTTGAAGTAACGGAGCCAACGCCATTTGAGTCGGTAATTATCTGGACCACCTTGACCTAGTAAGGATGCAAAGCAAGCGCCAATGTGAACCAATGGCCCTTCTTTTCCAAGGTCTAAGCTTGCAGAAACTGCTGCTATGCTTCCAATGATCTGTGAGCCAAGAGATTAAAGATTGCTTAGATAAATAAAATTAAACAAGAAATTGGTAAGTAGCATAATTGACTTTTAATGAACGCTTTTACAAATCAATCAAAGGGAAAGAAAACATGTCAGATCTCTCAAAATTTAGAATCTTTTAGTATGGAGATTTGTGATGTCCCTACATATTTGCTTTTAAGTATATGTAATTTTCTCAGTTCCATTCATTTTCATGATAGGGAACATTTGTGTTACTCAACAAATAGCAAATTCAATTGAGACATATAAACTTGAGTCTCATGGAAGCTCTTGTATTTTAATGCCACATGAGAAACAAGACAGTGACACTAGTAAAGGATTGAACTACTGGAAGTTTGGAAGTAGATTAGATACCCTGACGGATGTTCCTTGTTGGATGAGTGCATTCGATTCTAGAATTTCCTTTTTACTTTAATTGATCCTATCTGATCAATTAAAGATAGAGATCAAGCTTTCCAAGTAAGATTGAGTTCCATAAATAAGTCGGCTAAATAAAAAGATGTTATTTGCTTTTATTCTTTATATTTATACATCTAGTTCAGTAGGATCTCAATAGTATGTTGATGGCCTGATAATTTGTCTGCAACCTGAATTGCCAACAACATCATACTTAGTGTGTACACAGACCTTACCCCTACCTTGGAAGGTAGAGAGGCTGTTTTCGAAAAGACGCTCACAGCCTGAATTGCCAGCAGTGATAAAATTGGGTGTGTGACGCACCTTGACAAAAAGTGTGGTTGCTCCAAACATGTTGGGAGTATCTACCCCGTTGAGATAGGCTTTGATTTCAGGAATTCCAGGCCCTGCAGCAGTAGGCGCGAAGCACACACAGAGAAGGGCGGCTATCAGAGTGAGCACAAAATTAGCACCCGCAAAATATGCAAATCCCATAAGGTACCTGTAACCATTATTTGTTACAATCTCAATTATGAATTAACCAATAACTGTATTCAATTCAATTGAGTGATCTTTGATCTTGTCACCAGTCACTAGCTAGTGGAATAGAATTGAAGCATTAGAACACTTCCCGAATCACAGGGAAAATATCACTAACCTTCTGTTATCTATATAGTCCACTACAGCACGAAGTTTGTAGCCAGCAATATTTTCAATTGCAAGATTGATAAGTGTTGCTGTAACTCCTGTAAGAAGCCCGACCAAAAATGCCAGTGACCATTTCAAGAAGACATACTGTAATACTTGAACTCTGGATCTCCTTCTCCAGTCATGCTTGAAGAGATCATTCTCGTTGATCCTAAAACAGACACACTCAATTAGGACATCCAATTCCTGTTGGCCCAGGTAATGCATAATTCAAGAAAATCTATTATTGATCTAAAGATAAGATTATTAATTGTTCTTACTCATAGTCTAAACTTTCGATATGCGAGACCTTAGCTCCAACCAAGGCAAATGGACTGGATGAGAGTGTCCTGTTTCTCTTGAGGAGAGGCTGTCGCATTGAATTGCTCTCTGGATCTCTTTCTTCTTCATTGAGTTGTCCATTGATGTCATTTGTTGTTGCTTCTTCTACTAATCTTTGCTCCTCCATAATAGATAATAAATTGTGAAAACAGCCTCGAGCTCCACTGGTTGGCTCAGAAGAAGAAGATGCCAAGTTGTTTTATCCTGTTTTTTGGGGATTCAAAGGCAGGGAAGAGCAAGAATCATATTGGTTGTTTTCACATGTAAGTTTGTCTTCTTCTTGAAGGAATATTGAACATGAGTTGATATATTATAGGCGCAACTTGGGTGTTTTTAAAATATCAGATAATGGTTACTCCACTTGGAACATGATAGGTATATTGGTAGTATTATTTAAGAAAGAAGTATTGAAAACACCCCTGAATTTGACGTAAATTATTAGTTTCATCCCCGAACTATTGACAGACGTATAAATACCCTTATGCTTGACTAACTAAACTTAGATACACCCCTGATCTGCAAGTGGTTTCTAACTCTTGTAGGAGCATGAGACTCTTAATAAAAAACAAGAAAAGTGTTGTAAACACCTCCAAACTTGGCAAGAATTTAGAGGTATAGTTCACTCATGTTGCAAGATCAGGAATGTATTTAAGTTTAGTTAATCAAGTTAAAAAAATGTTTTTTTTAAGATTGTCAATAGTTCAGAGATAAAACTAATAATATTGCTCTCATTATTTAATTCTTAGGAAGAAATAATTGTGGGTGAAAAGTGTAAAGAGGGAACCTTTTTTTTTAATTACTGTACATGATCTATGGGACCAAAAAAGGAGACGTGGAAATATTGCTAATCCTTGATTACAAACATCCTTCATGGGGCCCTGAACTGGAGTTAGGTAATGTAATGATGTATGTTCTAAAAATATTCCATCACATTGAAAACGATCTTTTTTTACACTTTTGAGTTATCCTCATCTATAAGAAAGTAAAAAATTATTTTATGTGAATGATGGAGTACGTATTATAGTTAGTAGTCATTATAGTAATATTGGGTGGAAGATCTTTAATAATATATTGATTATTATATGTTTTGATTTGTCATCTTTGCTTGAAAGGTTATCAATAACAGGTTGTCGGGCAGATGCAGATCATAATCGACTTCAAGTTAATATATAATAAAAGTAATTTTACAATTTAAAAATTAATGAATTTCTTAATATAAATACATGATTTGAAGGCTAGATATGTGCTTTGAACTCGAACAATTCTCTTAATATTCTTTACTTTGTCCGTTCCAATTTATGTAGTACTTTTACTTCTCGAAAATTAATTTAATTAAAAAGCTAAATTATACTAGAATAACAAATTACGATGACATGACCCCACCCAGAGATGAGTGAGAATCCCCCAATTGCTTTGGGGTTGCAATTTGTCTAGCTTGGTGATGAAATCGTCTTTTTTCCACGTATCTCAATATTTTAAAAATTAAAATTTTGATATTTTAAAATTACACAATAAGAAATTTAAATTGCAATTATTCTTGTGTTAATACAATGAAAAATATATTGACTTATTCGAAAAAAGTTTTTTGATTTTGATGTTATCGAAAGTTTATTTCGTGTTTGGTAGTGCAAGAAAGTTGTAAATCTGGATCTGATCTGCATGCTTACGTGAACAGTGGTGGCTTGTCAAGTTTGTATGTCAACTCCCAAATATATAAAAGACTTGGTAGGTACAGTAGTAATTGGATCTGAACTGTATCCATATTGGAGCGCGACTAAGTTTGAATTTATACTCCCTTCGTTTAATAATAGTTGTTGATTATACTAAAAATAGTTGTCCAATTTAGAAAATCAAGATATAATTTATTTTTTGTGTCTATTTTATCCTTGCTATTAAATATTTTATCATTTAATACATTTCTCAAAACATTAAATTTAATAAAGTCAAAGGATAATAGAGTAATATACCGCTATTGTTTATTGTTTCTTAAGGAGTGTATCAAGTCAATAGTGAACGAGTATTGTTGGACAGAGAGAGTATTAGAAAATCTCACACTTGAATAAAACACTTTCCAACAAAGACAATTTTGTACTCGATCGAGAGATTCAAATTCAAGATTTTTTATTAAAAATAAAAAACTACTTATTACTTCGCCACACACTTTTTGTCGGTCAGTGGTAACTATTTTCTATATATTGAAATTTACTACTACCATTATGTAAAGCAATATTAATTCATGCCATAATTGTAGCAATAATAAAATCTCTTTTGTTGTACTGCTTAATGATTAACCAAATAAATAAGTGAGAATTTAGGACCTTTTGACAACTCTCAACTGCACCTACTACATGAGTAATAAAATAAATAATCAATCATAAAAAAAGAAGTGGCTGAATTGTGTTCAGCCATGTGGCCTGGACCTTAAGCTGCCAAATTTGACAGAAAGGCATCATATTGGGTCCTTCTCTTATATATAGGCACATTTCATATTATTTATGTAATACAAGATTCATCCAATCCAACGATGGATACATAATATGACCTTTCAAATAACTGAGGAGTCATGTTTTATATTTTTGTACAAACAAAAAATGGCTTTTCAGATAACCAATAAGTCATTTATTCGAAGCTCAACTGTCCAATTCTCACACCAAATTGTAAAAAAAAATAAAAGAGAGGAAAAAAGACAAATTGGTATTGGATACTGTCATAGTATGGAAGAACATGTAGTGTAAATTGTGATTCCATTGAACAAATGATTGGAGTTCGAGAAACATCTTCCTATTTAATTTTGTTATACATCCAAGTGGATAAATTTTGGCTATCACTAATCCATAATATATGTACAGTACAAAAACAAAATAAATCTATAGTATTGCTGAATACATTATTTTAATCTCCTTATCTTTAAACTCCTTTCGATCATTATATATGTCATTGTAGAGAAAATAACTTTCATCCGACGCAACTGTCATCTTAAGAAAATATTTTATTTTATTCTTTTTTAAAAAAGTAAAAATTACTTACTATCAATTTCTGCTAGATACGGAGTAGTATTTGTTTAGAAGTCTTTTAACTCTTAATGTGAAATTTTCAATATGGATTCGAATTAAATCAAACTCTAGTATAAATACAGAAAACTAAGTAAAAACTCAAAAAAAAAAAAATGATGTAAGAATTTTTTTTGAAATCTCTCAATGGTTTTTATCCATTTTGAGAAGAAATAAAGAAAATATTTAATTAAATAATTGATATGATTAATATAAATAATGATTTTCGTAATAAATTTATCATAAACATCATTTAAAGATTTAATTAAAGCAGCATCAACATCAAATAACATCACGATACCATTCAAGATTATGGTGGTAGTGACAATTATATCATATTGTGATAGGAGTGATATATATTTCTATATTTTTAATCAGACGTCTCAAGTTCAAACTCTATATCATCAAAAATTATTGTTGAAATGATAAATATTTCTTCATTTTTAATCAGACATCTCATATATAATCTTTAAATATGAAATCATAATTGATAACAAAAGTTGTACTTCCCAACTAGAATAATCTTTTTCGATATAATTTTAAATTAGTCAAATTTCAAAATAAATATCAGATACGAAATCGAATAAGAAAAAAGCATCACAAGGTCACGGAATGCATGTAGAGACTCGACATTGCCAGATAGGTTTATCGGATGAGACGGCACGGGAAGTGACCCTCTAAAACACAGGCCTTTTTTCTCATGATTTGTCCAGCTGGCTATGACTTTTTTCTTTTATTTTCCCCCCCTATTTGGTCGGTTAAATGTTCCTAAAAATAAATATAATAAAATTAGTATATAAATGTCCACCTAAAAAGTGATACGTAACTTATTAGGAATTAGTCTTGTCATGTCTTTTCTAAATGTAGAGATTATCTTTTATTCGTCCACATTATAACAAATCAAGAAGAATAATTTTTTTTAATCCTTATCATTTACGTAGTCATTTCTAAATTAATTTGGGTATTAGTAATCAAATTAAGATTTTAAAATATTATTCATAAATTATAAGGATTTAAAAGTTTAAATTCATAAGTTATAAGGAAATATTAATTGGGACTCTCTCTAGTCTATGAGTATTAAGTAAATTTTTGTTGTATATATAACACATTTCTTGAGAAGAAATATTCAAGAATGTAAATTAAAAATTATTTGATCTTTAATTATTTTAAATTATAAAAAAAAAATAGTGTAATAATTCACTTAATATAAATTCGAATAATTTCTCATCGTATTTAAATTTCATTTCCTATACACCATCATCTTTTAGGAGTATGTCTTAATCAGTACCGAAAAAATATAATATGGAATCGAATAAAATAACTTTATCTTACTTCGTACATTGATCTTATCTTGCTGGGTTATTCAACTTAATTATTATTATATATTAACTTAAAATTATTATTAAATTATAAATCTTAAATATTGAATCATTTATGATCTTTTTAAAAATAATGAAAAAAAAATTACTTGTAGATGAAAACAAAAATATGTCAATCCAAAATGTCCAAGCATTAGCTAGGCCAAGACCCACCCACCCTGCCACGTGGCGGGCTTCGACAGAAAGAGAATGGGCCCCACTGTGACTTGCACTAATAGAGGGGAAATTGAACAATCTCGAGTTGCCAATTATTGAGTTGATTTATTTCCCTTTTGACTAAGATTTCACCATAATAAAAACATTTTTTAACGATAATAATAAGCATTCATGTTGATAGTAAGTATAATTTTTTTATTAGTATTAGTTAATTATTATTAAATTTAATGATATTAGTGTTAATTATTATTAAAAATATATATTACGATAACTAAATTATTATCATTAATTAATAATCACTAAAAATCATATTTAATGTATTGTTTGGACGTCGATAATATGTCGGTTTCCATAATTATTGTCTCCAATAAATGATATATTTATAAAGTTTTATTGACTGCCACATATAAATAATATTTATTTTATTTTTGTTGGTTGTTTGTTAGAAAAGAGAAAACAATTAGATGTTATCCAAGTGTTACAATCTCAGTTTAATGCCACAAGAATTGGAGAAGATATATTTGTATATTATATTATTTATTTATATATAGTATAATATAAATAAAAGATGTCTATCCAAATTCGTTGGAAAAGAAAAGATTATGTCTATCCAAATAATAATGGTGATTTTTAATTGCTAAGGAACTCTATTAGCCTGCCACATAAAGTCATTAGTAATTAATCACCCGGGGGGGGGGG
>JAJOOH010000178.1:0-10105 GCA_029582605.1 Solanum gracilifrons | reverse complement strand
ATCCCTATTTCTTTCTTTTCATTTATCATAATAGCAACGAATACGTATCTCAAAAGCATCAAGTTTGGAGGCACCACCTGTAGCGAATCGAAACATACCCAACGCATCCTTGTCTACCACTGAAACCCCAAACTCTGATGCTTTCGGCTCCCCATTCAGCCATGGACGAAAGAATGGAGAAACTTATTTTTTCGAATATAAAATAATCTCGGGGATGGCCAAAGAGTTGCGGATTCAATGTGAGAACCAATTTGAGCTTATCGAGGAGCTAAAAAAGAAGATTGCCCCGTGACCAATCTCGCGTTTAATGGGATTAGGGAATACCAAAGTCACGTCCAAGATGGACGGGGCGGAGGGAAACCTAACGATTATTCCAATCGAGAAGGGGGAAGACAGGAGTACCCAATGGAGATAAGGGATCCCCTTGGGTAGAGGAAGTAAGAGATGGCTCGCTTTTGGGAGGTAGACTTGGGCAGCAAGCTATCTGTTGTCCTGACCCGAAAAGTAAAAGTAGCTCGAGCCAAAGGCGGTAGCGAGGGGTCGAATCAAAACCTTTCTTTTCTACGCTTTCTTCTATTACAAAATGGAGAGTGTTGTTATAGTCCTGCTACTTTTAAAGCATTTCAAGTAGTAGCATTTCAATCCAACATAAAAAGTGTTTCCATCAGATTAGGGCTTTAGGCAAGCTATCTAGTCAATGGGCCAGAGAGGGTAGGAGTCACTTGACTTGGAAGAAAAATTCTCCTAAGCTTGGCACTAGGTGATCTATGTGTCAAAGGGCTACTTTTCTTCCTATCCTTTCCCTTGCCTTGCAGCCTATTCATCAATCCCATTCTACCGATGTATACTTTTTTGGAACAGCTTTCTCGATCTAATCATACTCTTTACCTTTCTTCCCCTTTTTGGTATTTGCTATCTTGTGGTCCGGTCCCTTATTTTTAGGCTTACCACGTGTCTGATTCCTCTTGCGACGTCTGTTGGGAGCTAGCATCCAATAGATCTATGTACTAGGCCTTCCGTCGTGGAAGCAAATGGAAAAGCAAAAGCGGAAACTGCTAGATCAACTGCCGAATCAGTCCAACTCGAAGCCTTCTCTCCTATGTCAATGGTTGGGATAGTTGGCTTACCTTCTTCGTTAGGACATTCAAGCTTCCTGTCTAATGACTGGACACGACTAACCCCAACTCTCTAAGCCCTCATCTTTACAGGAATTGTCATAGCTGAGCGTAGATGACTTCCTGCAGATTGGGATACTTCTATTTATAAAGAAAATCCTACTTTCCCATCAAGATTAATAGCTGAAAAGAACCTCTCATCTTGGGATGAGACCCTGGAAGCTTTGGCCAGGCATACTACTATCATATCAGGGATGAAAGGTGATCATTTCTTGTTCTTAGCAGCTATGGATATTCATTTGAGTATTCATGTAATGAATAGTCAATGAGCGAAGGGCGCAGTTACCATAGCTATGAGTTCAAGTGGCTACCCAATAGTAGCAGTTCATTGAGGCTCGACAGACTTGGGCTAAGGAGATGATCTGGGTAAACCCCCTTTTTTGGTGAGGTAAGGCACCTCCCACTTTCTACTAGAGCAAAAATGAAAGAAGTCATGTATGTAATCCGCCCTCAAAGAGAGCTCAGCTCAAGAGGACTACATTCAACAGAAGAACGAATGAAAAAGGAATTCCTATAGGGAAAGGAAAATTGAAGGCTTTGGTACAACATAATAGAATAAACAAACAAAGAAAGACAGAGATAGAGTGCATCGAAGAAGATGACTGGTGATTCTTCACTTCTTTCTTCTCTTCGTTCTCTATATTAGTTCCTTATTGTTTCAACTGCAAAATCCAAAAAATGATCCCTCCTTATACTTCTTGCCATTCATTAGCTACTCTAGTTCTCACTCCAAGTATTTCGTTCATTCGGACTCCCCATTCTGGTTAGCTCGGTAGAGTGGTAGGCGAAATCCGTCTCTCTTTATAGATATTGAGATAGATATTGAGTAGGTAGGCGGCTAGTCACTTCGTACTCGTGTAGTGAGAAAAACCTTATTTTATTCTTAGTTCAATCACGAGTTGAAGGTTTGCGATAGATGTTGCCTTTCCTGGATAACCGATCTCAAATTGGCTTTTTCATTGTTGTAGATCTGTGAAAATAATTGGTTCATTTGTCCCTGGTTCCGGTTGGAAGTGTCATCTGTAGCGGGAATCGATAACTGTATTTGTATAAATATAAGAGATGCTTTTTACTTTGTCTTTTAAGCCAGATCTAGAATGTATTGGTAAGGATCTCTCCCCTGCCTATTTGTTTGGAGAGTGCTTGTCTCTACTCTGAGTCCTCTCTCGTCCAACTAGCTAAAGAAAAGCAAGAGTGAAACTACGATCTAAAAGCAGGCGTGCTCCTATTGAGAATACGAGACCACCTCCCACTTTTTTTTGGCGCACTTGTTTGATGAGCGCTTTTAAGCCAAGGTGCCCCATAAGTCAAAAGCTAGCCAAAGCAAGGTAGAAGTAGCAGTCTCAGTAGTGGGTGCAGGTGCAAATGAAGAAGACTTGGATAAAGGCACGTATGTGTAGCAGAATGGAAGATTGGCTTTTTAGATAAGGTTTCGAAAAGCATTTTTTCCGCTTGTGCGAATCACAGTTCTTCTGCTTGTGCTACCTTTAAAGTGGGTGGAGTCCCATCCAAGCATATCCTCATATCCTATTTTCAGTCTTCTAAAGCTGCTTTCGAGTCGGTGTAAGATGCATTGAGTTCCTCCCCACTTCCAGTTGCAGTGCCAATTGCTAATCACTCTCCCAAAAATGTCCTTGGTGTTGTGTTGGCAAGAATCTCTTCGGAAAAAGAGGCGCTTTCTAGATCTAAACGAATTTGATGCCACTGAGTTCAATTCTAAGCTAAACCCATTCAACTGCAGTCAAAAGGTAAAATCTTCCCCTTCGTTGATAGAAAGAGCTTTCTTTTCATCCAACTATTAATATCATAACAAAGTTGTTTGCTTAGGGCAGAGGTATGCCACAAGCCTACCCGAGTTCCACATCACTGACGTCGTTGTTTATTCATTTTTCGGGTGACCGTTCCTAAATGAATAACGATTCCCTATTCAAAAAATTAGACACCTTACACTCTAAACTCTGACAATTAGAACAACTAAATCAAGTTTCAGAAAAAAAAAGATTTTTGCTTTGTATTATATCTATATGGTAGATTGGATTGATGGATGGTGCACCTGTCAACAATTCATAGAACATGTTCATTTTCGTTTGCTTCGCCTCCTCAATTGATCTTATATAACAAGTTCATTAGGAAAATCCAATTTGGAGCCATAATCATTCATGCATTCTAAGTCAATAGTGAATTGTTCCAATATCCACATTTTCTTTTTAAATAGATTTAAATGGAAATGAGGTAAGAGAAAGATTATGAATTTTGAGATAGATTCAATCGAAATTGAAAGGATGAATCAAATCTAATCACAATCAAAAGGGAAGAACAATTAAGGAAAACATAACTCAAGGTGCAAGTACAATAAAAAAGCAGTTCAGTAATCCGCGAAAGGTTTTCACCGAATTTGTATTTGTAGCATTTTGGCGACATGGCCGAGTGGTAAGGCAGAGGACTGAAAATCCTTTTTTCCCCAGTTAAAATCCGGGTGTCGCCTGATCAACAAAATAGTAGAAATATATATTTTTTAAATATAACCCGCCAAATGATTCCCCAGCAGAAGGTTGATACTTGTTTGATTCGAAAAACTAAAACTATTGCATATTTAGGCCTCTTCAAGGAAATATTGTAATGCTAGAGGGGCTATCAAGACTTAGAAAGCTTTCTTACATTATACGATAAGTTAGTAAAGGCATTTCAGGATATCATACGAGTGAAGAAAATCCCTTAGTAAGTCGGGTGCCTAGAAAGGGAAAAGGAGAGTAAGCAAGGCTTTTAGCAGATAAAGATGAAAATCGACTCTTTATCCCTTGTTCATTCTTCCAACAATTTATACGGCTTGATGAGGCACGCTTTTCATGCAGATTCGATCAGAATAGGGGAATGGAAGGCAATAAATTGAGTCTTCCAAGAAAGGTTTCTAATGAATCTGCTAATTGAGAAATGCTGTAATATACTCTTTCCCATAACTTCTCATACCAGACATGCTGCATGTTATCACTAATTAATGATAGCTCCCTGATCGAAAGTTCCTATTTTGCTGCCTTGGTCTTACTTTTCTATTTTCTTCCAATAGTTTGACCTATCCAGAAAAATTGTCGGCCTACGAATGTGGTTACTATCCTTCCGGTGATGCCAGAAGTCGAACTTCAGCCCCTTCGAGTTGGCCACGGGGTAACAGCCTCTGACGCCCCTTAGCAACACAATGTTCAGTGGTGGGGCAAAGCACTAGCGGGACTAGAGCGAATCGTCTCTTGTGCTATGGTCTAATAAATGTGTCAAAGAGCTGCTGCTCGAGTGAAAGTGGAAATTTGGTAGGATTAGAGAATGCTTGCTTCCATCAGTCTTCTCTGGTGCCAGCTGTGGAAAGATTCCCTAGTTGCAGCCATCTCTGATACAACATGGTTTGTCGGGGCAGAGTGGATCAATGGCAAGGGACCCCTGACAATTAGTTCTAAGGATCGGGGTTAGAAAGATACTTTTAGGTAAGCGTACGTTGACGGTCCCTTTAGAGGGGAATTCCTATAGGGGTAGGGGTTAAGAATGTCCTCTTTCTTAGGTTTCCGAAGAAAGGGATGGAAACACATTAGCTTTGAAACCTGAGTTTGGTGTGCCTTTAAGAGCCAAGAACTTTCTTTATGAGGCTCATCTTTCGGCTGGGGTTAGGGACCAAATAGCTTTATCTGATTAAGTGGCTTTATTTAGTTCTTATTCCAGCAGTTGATCTTTAAGCATCTTTAGTTGTTGGTGTAAGCGTGTAAGCGAGGCCAGACAGATTGGACTTAAGCCCATCAATCGTACTTAAGTTGCCAACCCCTTTTTCAAGTAACTCTCTAGCACCTCAGCTAACCGTATTTTGCATAGCCTTAAAAAGGGAAAATGAGGGTCAACTTAGCATGTAGATTCAATTAGCATTGACCTAGCTTACTTAGAAAAATCACCCTTTAATTTCCCGAAACCCATACTATTTCAGGCTCACCTAGACACACCAGTAAAGAAAGCAAGGAACAAAGCATAATATATTAGTTGGATGCTCTACAGTGAAGAGTGAAGTGCCCAGCTGCTAAAGCAGTTGATCCACTCGATCGTGTCTTAGGCTTGGTCTTCTCAATAAGACGGAACGGTTCCCTGGAAATAAATAAGGGCTCCTTTAAAGCGTTAGTTAGAGGAAAACATTCTTTTGGGCGGCCAATCGCAATGGCAATCGCCTTCGTGGACTTTCGTCCTTGCAGATTGGGGAGCATCTCGCTCGGAATCGAGTGTGAAACGAAGCCCAACAAAATGCCCCCGCAGAAGCAGTTGGTGTTCGGGCAGAGATCCTATCATTCCCATTACTGCAGGATCCCCTAAGGCGTCAGGAGCTAAATAGCCGGCTGGTGGTCCACTTAGTCGGCTCAAACTGGACAGAAAGGGAAATAAACACTGTTTTAGAACAAGAGTTTTACCTTGAACAAAAAATGAAGTTCGCTCTACCGTCCAATGACTTTATCCCAAAATCGGTTTTCAATGGGAGGCACAAAATACGAGGAGTCGCTCTCTATCCGTATGGGCGACCCCTCACAGGGACGACCTATCAGAGCTATGTAGAGATAATAGAAAGGGTTGGGCCACACGTGAGCCCACCCTACAAACAGATTATCACTGCTTTGCTAAACTGCCAACTATGCCTTAAAATTGGGAATTGATCATGGGAAAAGCTATGTGAAGTAAAACTAAGGTAGTCGCCATAGGGCGACTTTTCTATTTTTCGGTATGCCGCTCCACGAGCAAGGAGTGCCACACACGAGTGGAGCAAAAATAAAGCAAGGGAAATTCTTTTTTTTTTTGGGAGAAATCCTTTGATTGCGTATTGAATATACATCCATGTCTTTCTTGTTCCACTAGCTAAGACCGAATTCTCACATGTCCCTCTCATCATTCCAACCTTACTTTTTGATGTCAAAGACCAGAAGCTACGTGAAAATTCTCATTGGATTTGGGTTGTTCTTAACATCGATGGCTATTTGTTTAAGTCTTCGGGTAGCACCACTATATCTTTTACAAGGTAGAAATTCTCGTATTCCGTATGTACATGTTCCTGTGGCTCGGATGACTATTCTTGTTTATATCGTTACGGCTATAAACACTTTTTTCTTCCTATTAACAAAACATCCCCTTTTTCTTCGCTCTTTCAGAACCGGTACAGAAATATGTGCTTTTTCTATTTTTTTTACCTTTGTTACTAGGAGGATTGGGGGAAACCTATGTGGGGCACCTTTTGGGTGTGGGATGCTCGTTTAACCTCTGTATTCATCTTGTTCCTTATTTACCTGGGTGCACTGCATTTTCAAAAGCTTTCTGTCGAATTGGCTCCTATTTTAATCCGTGCTGGACCGATCAATATACCAATAATCAAGTGTTCAGTCAATTGGTGGAACACATTGCATCAACCTGGGAGCATTAGGTGATCTGGTACATCAATACATGTTCCTATGCCCATTCCAATCTTGTCTAACTTTGCTAACTCCCCCTTCTCAACCCGTATCTTGTTCGTACTGGAAACACGTCTTCCTATTCCATCTTTTCTCGAATCTCTTTTAACGAAAGAAATAGAAGCTCGAGAAGGAATAACCAAACCTATTTCACTCGCTGATTTTGCATCCATGGCTGAATGGTTAAAGCGCCTAACTCATAATTGGCCAATTCATAGGCTCAATTCCTACTGGATGCACACCAATGGGACCCTCCAATAAGTCTATTGGAATTGGCTCTATATCAATGGAATCTCATCATCCATACATAATGAATTGATGGGGTATATTCATATCATAATGAATAGAAAGAGCAAGCATTCTTATTGAGACTTTCACTCATAGGGAAGAAAATAGATTTATAGATGGAATCAAATATGCAGTATTTAGAGACAAAAGTATTCGGTTATTGGGGAAAAATAAATAGACTTCTAATGTCGAATCAGGATCAACTAGAATAGAAATAAAGCATTGGGTCGAATTTGAGAACGGAGTCTACGGTAAAGAAAGAAAGGTAGAGTGGGCACACTTTTACTGTGCTTGGATTGGCATGGCTGTCCCCTTTTCCTAGTTGAGGCTCGGCCATTGACTCCGCTGGCCTCTACTTTTTATGTCAAGCATACAAGTCTAGTTTAGTGGGATTTACTTCTAAAGACAGGAATTCTTTTTCATCTCCCCTGTCAAAGTCGACGTCTTAACCTGACTTCCTGAGCTTAGTTGATTCTTGAAGCAGTAGCTCTGGATCGAGAGCTGGATGCTTACCTTATTATTATAAAATGAAAAGGAGGAGGAGCTTTTTTTATAGATGTTAAGGTGAGTAAGGGGGGGTTTGCTCGCTAGCTCGTGCAATCAAGAAAAAAATCCCTTCGCCTTCTTTTTTAAAATGAAAAAGTAAACTACCTGAGTAAGCTAGCTTTGGTTGCTAAGCAAGTCGGGCACTACGCTAAGACGTGGATCGATCATGACGAGAATGGACTTCTCCGTAATGTTATGTAAATGTAATAGAAGAGGCAGAGTCCAGTTCCCCTCCCTTCTCGACCAGACGAAGGAGATATGAATTCCATTTAGGCGGGTCAAGGCTTGGCTTGAATATGTGTTCTCCCGGGTCGAAGGCGAGAACTTGAAAGTGAATCATTCATTGGTGGGGTGTTCATAGAACAGAAGGCCTTGCCCAAGGAGTGGCAGATTTGGATGGATTCTCGCTCATAGGGGAAGAGTATGTGTGCTAGCGTGCTACGGCTTACGTAGCTAATCGTATCAGATAGCCCTTTCTTCGGGGAAGCAACCAAATCCGGCACATCCAATTGCATTCCGATCAAAAACTTAGAGGTATGGCTGAGTGGCTTAAGGCGTTTGTTTGCTAAATCGACATATTAGAAGATTGTATCATGGGTTCGAATCCCATTTCCTCTGGTACAAAAATGAAATGGGCGGGTAAAATTACGTGAGGGAAAGAACCTCTTGGTGGAGTCCAGTCCCCCGGAGGACAGAATAGAATTTCTTAGTGACTAGGAGCGGAGAGCCCGTTGCACCTTGTTCTCTAGCCTATCTTCTTTCTATAAGCAAGCTCCCTCAGGAAGTCCCTTGACGACTCTCGGTTCTTGAGCATGTTGGGGGATTAGGCGGCAATTGAAAGAACTGCTCGAAAGCTTGACAAAGAAGCAAAAAAATCCTATCTATTTTATTTTCTTAGTTTAGTAAAGGTCTTTTCCCTTACTAGTCAAATGGTAAGGTAGGGCGCTCTTTGATGAAGAAAATAGACTTTAGGAAAGTGGTTCAGGTAGCTCAGCTGGTTAGAGCAAACGACTGAAAATCCTTGTGCTAGTGGTTCGAATCCACTTCTAAGCAGGAGAAAAGTCCAAACCGTAGCCAGGAGTGAGCCGAAATGAGAAATGAAAGTTAAAGAGTAAGCAAAAAAATGTGAGCGCTACTACACTATATGGACAGATTTTTGGCGGTAGGGTTGGGGTGCTTGAGACAGATTATAAAAAAATGGTTGATTACTCGGCTTGGTTCTCGCATCCCTCCAAAAGGATGGGCGAGTTCGGTTTGAGTGTTCATCCATCGGGTGGATCTATATGCTTCGGGGTGGTGAGACGAGGTGTAGCCCAGTCTGGTCAGCGCATCTGTTTTAGGTACAGAGGGCTAAAGGTTCGAATCCTGTCACCTTGATGTGATGTGGCAAAAAAGAAGATACTCTTTCAATTATTATGCTGGCGTTAAGATTTCAAACTTGTCGTCTACTTTCAGGAAAGGTTATGATGAGCTTGAGTCGAGTCACAAAAAGGGCTATGATGAGCCCTTGAAAGCTGTATAATTTCATGTGTGAAACATAGTGAGAGTGACACAGATCTCCTTTTTTCAAATAGGGAAAGCAAATCCTAATCATCAGGTAAGACGGGATCATTAGAATACGAAACTGTCTAAAAAGATGAAACTGTATCAACAAGAGTAATCACAACTTATTCATCGAGAAGCCACTCGCGGCACACTGACTAGAAATCATCTGCGAGGAGGTCTTCTAGCACATGCATACTACTAATCGATTGTTTGGTAATTCGTGATTGAATACAACCTAGGAAGAGTTGTACGCCTACATAAAAACCCTCCAAGGCCAAAGGAAAATTCCCAGATAATTTGAAAAGAAAAAGATTCGTCAGTCACACATCCTAATTGGTTAGCTTATGCCGGCCATGGTTCCTTCCCTGCTCTTAGTTTGCTTTAAAGGCACCATTTTCGCGAGTAAAAAGAACATGTGGTTAACCGAATGGATCACCGGTTGCTGCTTCACAGTCTGAGTTCCTTGGTTTGCCCTTCCAGGCTTGGCTCCAGTCTCAGCAGCTTCTTGGGCTGGGCCACCAGCTTGAGGCTGTTCTTGATGCTGGACTTCAGTAATGGTAGCCACTGCTTCTTTAGTCTGAGAAATTACCTCTTTGTTGATTGTGACCTGAGTGGCTCAGTTCGGCCGAGCCCGTGGGCGTGGTGTTTTGTCCGTAGTTGGATCGATAAATCGATTTTGGCAATTTTCCTTGCTTGGCTTACTTGTTTGATTGAAAGAGTTTTCCTGTCGGACAGCTACTATGAATAAATGGATTGCCTCTATTGAACCTAGCCTTACTAAATATCCTAAGAAAAAAAGCCTGCCGCTGCAAGTTCTTGAGAATGAGTTCACGCCATTCTTGTTAGAGTAACTGCTGCAATTGAATCAGCTCTTGATGCAATAGAATAGGAGTTCTTGGTGTAAGTGTAATGACCCTAAAATCGAACTAGTGAAACTAGAGCCTCACATGTGAATTTGGAGTTCAGAACTTGATGAAATGATGAGAAATGACCATGACGTCCGGAAACTAGTCGTTCGAACTAGTGAGTTGTAAGGGTCTTGTCGTTGAAGTTTGGAGTGTTGTTAAAGGACTTAAGGGGTTGATTAGCTAG
>JAJOOH010000177.1:0-16859 GCA_029582605.1 Solanum gracilifrons | reverse complement strand
ACTTCAAAAATTTATTTTTTCACCCCAACCCTCGACCCCTCCCCCCACCCATCCCCTACCATCCCCCGACCCCACCCATCCCCCCACCAGCCCCCACCCCTAAAAAAAATTTAAGTTTGTTTTTAAAAAATATTTTCAATTTCATATATTATTTTATACTCTAGTTAAAATAAAAGATACTTCTCAAAAGTATTTTTCATTCATAAATCAAACACTAAAAATCTTTTCCGGAAAATATTTTTTACTCACCAATCAAACATGAGAAAATAAGTCAAAAATCAACTTGTTTTCCAGGAAAACATTTTCCATAGAAAACATTTTCCTTCATACCAAACACACCCTAAAGCTCCACTAAAAAAACACCTCCCTTCAACTAATAAGAACTCTCTTTTTGACAAACGTTTATGCACTCTATATTTTTCTTGTGTGTGAACCAAATGAAGACCACCACTATTTAAGTAGAGATATAGTCTTCCTAGCAATGAATGGGAAAATAATGGGGTACTAAATAGTGAAGATAAATGCCCTAGGAGTTATATATGTTATAAGGTATAATGGAGAACAATGAGAGAAATAATGTGAGGGCACCCAATGCCACTAACGCGCTGAAAATGAAGAGTTGCTCAACGTCTAAAAATCCAACGTTCACAGCAACCTCAGAAATGAGGATTGTACAACCACACATAACACTTAAAACAATAGCCACACTTGTCACTTAAAAGCAAGAGGAAACTGCCCATAACTAACGAACACACTAACAATGCAAATGATGAGTACTCTGCAAATGATGCACTTTATTAGTATTAAAATGTCAAAATAACCAACAAAATGTTTTTAAAGTTGGAACTTAATCATGTAAATTATTTTTGGGACCATAGTCCAAAACGAAAGCTGCATAATTTTCTTCTTGAATTACATTTTCTTTTTTCGAATTAAGATCAATTTAAATACACAGGTGCATTTGCAGATCTCCTGAGGTGGTGATTCTATATTCTTACAAAATAAATGCAAAGAATTTGAGCGATTGTGTAAAAAGGCAAAATTTACAAAATGCAGTAATGGCAAAATTCTCATACAATAGATTGTAGATCGACATGTCTTGGTTAGATTATCTTTACTAGAAGACTATGTTGCATGCATTAATGTCAAGTTACATATTCGAAATAGGTATTTTCCTATAAGATTCTGAAACCACAATTACAATAGCATGGATGTCATTCCCAACCAATTTTGTTTGAAAGGAATCCATGTTCTCAATGGAGAACCACTGGTCATAGTTAAGCTACCAATAATCAAACGAAGCAAGTTATGCAAGGGTGAAAGTGAAAGTTGATTAGCTAAAAGAACTACAAAAAGAATTCAAATTAATTGTCCTGATGAAGAAAACATCAAAATGGCAACAGACTCAATGTGATTGATTACTTGCCATAATATTGAACACATTGTAGACTATAGGGTGTTGAAAAATTCACCCAGAATTTAGACCAAACAAGGAGAATAAACACAAGGCTAATGCAGGTGTGCAACAACTTAATTAATACACCCCAAGAAGATAAAGGTAAAGGAAACCAGGTTGAGGAACCAAAACAACCACCAACAAACCATGAAGAAAATTGGCAGAACTGGAGGGATAATAACTTAGCAAAGTAATGGCAGTTGATACAAAATAGAGAATAATAATAACCATGGAAAAGAAGAAAAGGCAGAAAACAAGAACAAGTTTGGTAAACTGGAAGGAAGAGGAGCTATCTGAAAGGCATAACAACAACCAAGAGGAACAAGAACAAAGTATAAAGAATATTGAAACAACAAAATAACAGGTTGAGGCATCACTTGGTAAAGAGCAAGACTGAGCCAAGAGTTACTGACTAAACAACCAACAAGAATAAGGGCAAACAAACTGGGAACAAAAAGAAGGGAAACAAAGAGCAGAGTGTTGATGCAAATCAAGAAATAAAAAAGCATAATGGGGACTTCAATTTGTACAGAAGAAGGAAAAGAATATAGATAAAATAGCCACATGATGGATGATAGGTCACTAGAGGATAAACAAGCTGATGATCCTGGATAGCTAGAGGAGACAACTGATAACAGATTAGCAATGGAGAAATAACAAGAACAGGAGTAAATCAAGAGCATAACACATAAATATCACAGAATAAGACTGAAGAAAGTGGAATACACGAGTCTACACACAAATCTAATATAAATACGTACAGACAGTGAGCAGATTGTTAAAAAAGAGTTGAACCAGAATCAACAACAATAAAAGATGAACAGAAACATAATGAACATATAGACATTAAGGATGAGAATAATGAACACAACAAAAATACAGAGGTGATTATCACCTAGACAGCAGCAAGATTGAAAAAAAAGAGAGCAGATATGTGATCGATGGCCAGCCGAACGGATTTCCCAGTGGCTTATGCATAACCTTGATAAATCCTCAATAGTTTCACTGGAGCATTCCCCTGTGCTGTAGCATGTGATTGATGGCCAGCCGAACGGAAACTCAGTCCAATAGAGCTATTCTCCAGATGCTCATAACAAGTCCTCCACTTCATGCGACCTTCAACAATTAAATCTCTGAGACGGAAAACCTGAAATAAAGAGAATATATGTTAAAAACAAAATCTTAACCGGCAACTTCAAAATTCAATTTATCAAACATACCCATAGAACAAAGTTCTCATCGTCATCCGTGCAGCAACACTCGGGACAAAAATGATAGTCCTGAAACTTGGCTAGATGTTTAGGGCTGATTTTTTGTTTTCGTCGTTGTTGAATTACTGGTCCACCTTGAGACAACTCCTCCATCATCAACATCCAATTAAGAAGACAGGAGGTATGAAAAAGGTGATACATCTAAACAAAAAGAAAATTATTAATAATCCACAAACAAACAATCAAATCATAGACTGTTTCATGTTTAAAAAAATAAATAAATAGAAAATTACCCCTTTAGTATTATGATAACTACAAGATAGCATAGATGATCCATTGTTGAGGATGGTAGAAACATCACAACCTGGAGGAATAGGACAATCACACAACTTACAACTCCGATGATACAGATCATATAGAGATATCTGTTGGAGTTCCTTAAAAGTTGATGCTTGCATTCCAAGAGTCAAATTACATTTGAAATTGATAAGTGACAAGTCATGCAGGGGAACATCCTGCATAGTTGGATAGGATTTATCCCTCCATTCAGCCCACATCTTATGAATACCACTTTCATCTTCACTTAACTTGCGAAAAATTAGAGAATTACCAATGAAATCCAGCTTCATATCTCCCATATCTCCATAGCACAGCACATTCTTAACCTCAAGGTCATTAGAAATTCCTAACCCAAATATCAAGCTATCATAAAATGGCCATCTGTTTGCTTTTAGAAGGGTATTACAAGCAAAATTTTGAAGATTTATATGGACATCAGAATTCAAATGGTGTTCGAAATCGGTAACATTTGTAAAAGTTTCAATGCAGGGCAGGCACCTCCAGGATAGCAATCCTTGATCACTTCTCCTCAATTGGACATAACATGCTCCATACTCCTTAAGCTGACGCAGTTGATCCATAAGAGAATCCTCTGTTTCCATGGGAGAATTTTAGAAAAAGGATTTGATGAAGAAACTTGGAGAGGAAGAAACTTGAGTTTAAAGAGAAGAAATAAAATCGAGAGCAACAAAAAGAATATGATGTGGAGACTTATTAAAAGAATCAGTTGCAACAGCAACCAAAACGAAATTTGCCTAAGCCATTCCATTCTATTATTTTTCTGATAAAATGGGAAAAAATATGAACAGAGCAAATCAAAAAGAGAAAAATGAAGTGTTAAGTTGAGTTGATTTAAAAGGTATATAAAGGGCTAAGTTATATAAAACGGTGTCATATTACTGTTAATTACATCTGGTGGGATCCAACAAATCAGACAGAATTAATTAATTATTTCATTAATAAATAAATAAAATAGGAGTAAAATTAAGCATCAATCTGTTTGAAGGGCAATAAGTGCAAAAATCCTTTTTTATTTTCTTATTTAAAATTGGGAAGAAACGGAAAAAAAAGAAAAAGAGAGGATAATATCTAAAATTATGCACATTTGGTGATATTAAATAAGTGTAAAAAGAAATTACTATACAGTTGTCCTATTTCTATTGGTACACGATATAACTGTGATTGTTTCTATCAAAGGCTGTGATTGCATCTTGCTCTTTCATGATGGACATCACTGATGTTGCCACGTATGGGTCCAGGTGAAACTGAAAATTGTCTCAACTCGGGGTCTATTTGAAAGCTATCTAGTAATTGGGATTTGTATCGATAATTGCTAGGAACCAGTAATTACGGTGTAATTATAAATGTATTATTTGGTTGCACAATTATAATTATAAGGTTATATTGTCAGATAAGAGATTTTACAAATGATATTCAATTAAATAATTAAATTATATATTATCTTTTGAAAATATCTTAATTAACAAACATGTGTTGTAAACTAAAATTATAAAAAATAATTTGTATTTTTAAAATTAGTATGTTTTAATTAAATTAATTGTAAAAACTAAAAGTAAAAGATTTCTATATGCATCATAAAATGCATGTCTGACAAAAAGATTAATACTATAAATATAATGTCTGAAAATATTTGACAAAAAGACAATCTATTAAGTCTAACTAAAAAAATAACTCACCTACAATGAGAAATATCAAGTCAATACTACTAAAACAAATGAAATTGAAAAATATAACAAAAGTTTTAAATTCTAAATAAAAAATTTAACATAATACTCTTATATCAAATTTCAACATAACATACATAAATATGATCTAAAAGAAAAGAAAAACGTAAATCTATAACCTAATTCAAAAATAATCATTCTACTTCAATTTAAAAATTAGAATATTAACAAAATTCTGTTAATGAAATAAAATAAACATAGAACAAATAAATAAAATAGATAATACGAAAAATCACATTAAATCACAGGAAGTAAAAATATAGAAGGTGAATGAGAATGAGAAGGAATGAAATATAATAATAAAAAATATATTTTCAAACTATTAATTCAAATTAAATGTTATAAATATAGTTTGATTTAATTGTACCTCATAGCAAACTGTTGCTATTTCACCTCTCTCCTGGTGAATCTCGCTCGCCACTCTCGTTCTCTGCCTCGCCTCTCTCGTTTTTAATACAAACGCAAGTGTATAAAGTGTGTTTGTGTTTGTATAAAGCGAGAGAAAATTGTATATATACATATATTTTTGTTCCCCTCTCTCCTCTCTCCCCTCTCCCAGATCTCGCTCGCCACTCTCCCAAATCTCGCTCTCTCACTCGTCTCTCTCACTTTATACAAAAAACGCAAATTGTATGAAATGCGTTTGTGTTTGTATAAAGCGAGAGAAAATTGTATATATACATATATTTTCATTCCCTCTCCCAGATCTCGCTCGCCACTCTCCCAAATCTCGCTCGCCACTCTCCCAAATCTCGCTCTCTCACTCGCCTCTCTCACTTTATACAAAAACGCAAATGTATAAAATGCGTGAAAATTGTATATATACATATATTTTCGTTCCCCTCTCTCCCCTCTCCCAGATCTCGCTCGCCACTCTCCCAGATCTCACTCGCTCACTCTCCCAGATCTCGCTCGCTTACTCGTCTCTCTCACTTTATACAATTGATCTTTTTGTATATTTATACCAAAGCAGATTATACAACTGTTTTTTTGGTATATGTATAGCGAATTATACATATATATGTTTGCTATGGAACGCAATTATACAAACTTTGCTATAACATTCAAATATGAATTTTGTGTTTGCTATATGTGAAAGTTGCTCTAATTCAATTATCGGGCGATTTCAAACAAGCTATAAGTGATTTTTTTGAGACAGACTCATTGTCACGAGCTTAAAGTATTGTAAAAGCACGAGCAAGTGATAACGTGGACTGAACATAAATTGAGAAGTACTGAATGAGGAAAATTAACTGGTGGTAAACTTCGAGGAGGATTTGATGTTTGAGGAGATGAAGTTATCTCATATACATTATTTTAAGATTATTAATTTTAAAATAATTTATTCTCAATTAAATGACCCCCTTTTTTTTTTATCACTCCCGTGATCACTCACAAATATTTATAATGTATCAAACTATTATTAAATAGAGTGTATTAGTAGGGTGTGTAAGATCTAGAATAATGCTAATTAATAAAGTGATTAATAGAGTGTATTAGTTATGTTTGTGTTATTTATGTTTGCATTAATTATGCAGAGCTTATTTTTTATGTCTTACTTGATTTGGTGTAATAAAAATAATATTCATTGCATAATTTTTTAAAACAATAGGTATTTACAAAGATACCCTACACAAATATGAAGTAAAAGATATAAAAAGTTTTGAGAGGCAATGAGGTCTTTAACAATGTTAATGCATACATTAAAACCCTTTGCATTACTCAAACCGTGGATCTCCATGCATTAGTAATACACACTTCAATATGCAATGAAGTGTATAATTAATGCAAGCATTAGTTCTACATAGAATTAAAAAATGTATCAAACAAGTTACTACGAAAGTACGAATACACAAAACTAATGCATGCATTATTTTTTCTAATACATTTACCTTCTCTTACATTAATAATTGCTTTCACCAATCACTTGGCAACGCGGAATGAGTAAATTACATCTTAAGGATATATTAAGAATCCTTTTTTATTGGAATTCATGCTCTAATTCTAGATTAATTAGCATTGTTGGCTGATAAATAGTTTATACTATACAGTTGTTGTTTCAATTGTTGATAAGAATTTGCCTAGTGTGACATACTGTCTTTAGAAACAGTCAAGTAAGATCAAGCACATTATAAACAATCACACAATCAACATAACTTAGAATTTTTCAACTTTCCTCCTATTATGTAGTAGCAAGCTATCAAGATTGAGTTTCATCCTATACTGTAGGCATACCAAGTTGTAAATATTTGTTGGATAATTGTGGTGTTTGGGACAGCATACGCGTTTCAACTAATTCCACATGATATCTGCTACCTCCCACCAGCAAACAACAGTAACTCTATGATTACCAAGATTTAAATTTAATTTCTCGATAACAAAATAAGCTCTCCATATGAAGTATTAGTGGAAAAAGTCCATTGTAGATTCCATGATCCTATCATTCATTATCAAATTCTCTCGAATATTACATACTATTGCATTACTCTCTTCCAACAATGGGAGGCAGAGGATGAGGTTTGCTCTTCTATGGAGCTCCTTAAAATGAATGGTTTTGCTAGAAAAAACGACAGTCACCTGTTGTATTAAACGATTTATATAATGACAGTTTATAAAGGTTAGATAAAACAACTTGTACAGTATAAATATCCGAGGATCAGCTGATTCGTGTGGTGTACAATGCACATGGAATAAAAATTCAGGCAAGTGCAAAGTTTCAAGAACTCGAGATTGATTACATAGCTCCTTATCATGGTATTTAAGTAAACCTACATTTAACTATGTGATGTTACATTATTGATTTCCTAGTATCTGAGTAGACCATAAGTCCACCTTCTATTCAACATCAGAGCTGAGACTCCCAAAAATGCAGAAATAAAGCTGATTCCCATACTAATATAAAACTCTGGAGTTATAAACTCGTCCTCATCACTCAACATTGAGTCTCGAGGAAGTTCCTCCAGAGAGCAAGCTTCTGTTAGTGGATAACCACAAAGTCCATGATTCCCAATGTAGGATCTGTTGTTGAAAGTCAGTAATTGTTCGCCTAAAGGGATTCGACCAGACAAGTTGTTGTAAGACAAGTTCAAAACTCCCAGGTGACTTAACTGTGAAAGGCTAGCAGGAATTTCCCCTGTAAGATCATTTGTGCTTAAGTCAAGGAAATTTAGTGCCCTCATTTGACCAATTCTCAGAGGAATGCTGCTGGTTAAGTTGTTTCTCGACAGGTTCAAACCGTGCAAACCTACAAGAGATGTAATTTCAACCGGGATTTCTCCCACCATGTTGTTGCTTGAAAGATCAATGCTCTTCACCATACCAAGTATGCTGCTGTATTCAAATTGTCGTCCCTTCCACATCAAAACTGCAGTCTCATCGTATGAGGCATTTATTTTGACATCACCTTGATCATCGACCTGAAAATACCAACTCTTGATTTGTTGCATTGTGCTCTCTTCTTCCGTCATTGCAGTGAGGTTGTTGATACATTTTGGTATGATCCCGGATATCTTATTTTCAGATAAGTCCAAGATTTGAAGTTCTTTTAGCTGGCATATGGTTGAAGGTATGCTTCCACTAAACCTGTTGGATTTTAAGATAACAATAATGATATCAGATATGTTATTCCCAATCCATGCTGGAATTTCACCAGACAAGTTATTAGACCGAACATCTATAACCCTCAACTTTTTGCAATTTGCCAGGGACTGAGGTAGTTCTCCTGTTAAATGATTGTTTTGAAGGTGCAGCATTCCCATAGTCTGCAATGAGCCTATCGAATCAGGTATCTCCCCGAAGAAGTTATTAGTCCCTAAGTTGAGATGCACGATACTTCTAAGCGTCCAGCAGTGAGGAAGCTCTCCGGACAACCTGTTGTCTGAGAGGTCAAGATATCCCAAGTAATCAAAATTGTCACAAATGAAGGAGATGGTACCGGAAAACATGTTGTTGGAGAGATCAACTGTTATAACACTGGTAGGAAATCGTGGTACTGGACCGGTGAATTTGTTTGTAGCCAAATCTATGCAAAGAAGATCACTCATCTTCTTTGAGAGATCTGGTACATTTCCTCCTATATCATTGTAAGAAAGGTTTAAGAAGGTCAATCCAGGCAACTGCTCCCAGAACCAACTAGGAACGTTACCCGAAATTCCAGAAGCTGAAAAATCAAGCTCGGAAATGTTGTTTTGATTCCTCAGCCAGTTTGGGAATTGAGGACCCAATTTGCAGTGGGTAAAACGAATGAGATCCAGCTGAAAAGGGAGGATCCAATCTGAACTGACTCGAATATGTAGTTGGGTGTTATAAGAGAGGTCCAGCTCACGTAATTTCGAGAGCTTGAACAAATGAGCTTCAGATATTGTGCCTTCAAGCTGATTGAAGTCAAGGTACAACTTCTCAAGTTTGGAAAGACGTCCAATACTCTCTGTTACACCAGTTAACTGATTATGAGAAAGATATAATTCCCTCAACAACGATAACAGAAAAAGATCAGGCACTGATCCCGTGATTCTGTTCCAAGATAAATCCAAAAGAACAAGACTTGGTAGTTTTCCAACAGCTCCCTGGATGGATGCATTCAACTTATTGTGTCCAAGCCTCAGCTCTCTCAGAGATGCAAACTTAGCTACAACATCAGTCAGTGAACCACCAATGTGATTCTCTTCTAAGTTCAGATACTCGAGAGAATGTGACACGCATGACAAGTTATTCATTATCTCAGGTAGCTGCCCTTCTAGATTGTTGGAAGACAGTCGCAATAACTTCAAATTACTACTGTTACCAAGACATCTAGGGAAGCCACCTCCAAGCGCATTCTGAGACAGATCAAGGTGTTTTAAGGATTTCATATTCCAAAAAGCATCAGGAATTTGACCATATAAAGTATTACCAGAGAGATCAAGGTGAGTCAGATTGCTTAACTTAAACAACCAGGTATATACAGAATTATTCAGATTACTAACATAACCTATAGCAAGATATCTCAATTGATGAAGACTCGAAATCCACTCAAGGTTATTCACAGATAAGAAATCATTATAGCTCAAATCAAGGGTGTTTAAGCTAGAAAGATCGCCAAGTTTAGGAACTGTCGTAAAATCATCACCAACACAAGATAAGTTAAGGTATTCCAACTTACTCAGAGAACCAAGAAAGTCCGGTATACCTCCTGAAATTCGATTGTAACTAAGATCCAAATACTTTAATTGCTCCAATTCTTGTAAGGCAGGACTTATCTTACCTATCAATGGCGCAGTGGCAACGGATGCATTGAGACCAGAAGGACCACGAAGATCGAGTCTAATGACATTACTGGTTTGATTGTCACACTGGACACCTCTCCATGTGCAACAATCTTGATTAAATCCTTCATTTCCCCACGAAGAAAGACGTCCATGGACATCTAACAACTCCCGTTTGAAACTGAGAAGAGCTTCTAATTCCGTTTGAAGGCACTTGATATTCCCATCAACAACTCCTGAACTGAACACAACACCACAGGTAGCTGACAGCGCGACGAAAATGTCAAACACAATAAGCTGTTGAATGAATTTTTTAGATACACTCATCTTCAGAATATTGATCAAAGTAAAGACAAAGATCAAATGAAAAATCTGAAAGTCTAACAACTGCATATCTGCTGCTATGATTTATAGAATTATTTTATCATCTGTAACAACTAATGTGTGAAAAAAGACAGAAAGAGGATAGACTAAAATATTCTATCTATTATTTGGCCATGATTAGATGACTGCTTGGGACATGAATTAGTTAAATAGTCTTCTTAATTGGCACGTTTTTCACTATACTCTCGTTTCAACTTTCATTTGTCTGATTTTGACTTGTCACGGAGTCTAAGAAAATAAGAGAACTTTTGAATTTTGTGATGTTAAACTAAGATAAGTAGAATGTATGGAATTGAAGAGATGCAAAAAAAAAAAAGAAGAACCATTCCTTTTTTTAACGAAATTCCTAATTCAATATATATATTAAAAGTTGGGAAAATGCATAAGTACCACCCCAACATATGTCCGAAATCTTAGAGACACACTTTTACTATACTAAGGTCATATTACCCCAAACTTATTTTATAAAATAATTTTCTACCCCTTTTCGACCTACATGGCACTATCAATCAGATAGCTTGAAAAAATTGCCAATACGCTCTGGGCCTAGAAAATAGTGTCACGTAGGCCGAAAAGAGATAGAGAAATTATTTATAAAATAAGTTCGGAGGGTAATAAGACCTTAATATAGTATAAGTGTGTCTTTGAGATTTCGAACATAGATTAGGAATACTTATACATTTTCCCTTAAAAACTTAATATAATAAGGAGCGTGTCAAATCGGATTATTAAACTAGGAAGGTTTTAAGGAAATGGACACGCTTCTTTGTCAGTTTTCCTCAGGTACGTGTTGTTAGTTAACGAATGTAGAACAAAATATATCCGATTTATTGTCAGTCAAAAAGTTGCAACTAAAATTTGCACGGCAAAATTGACAGCCAACAGTGACTGAAGCTTCCATGCGGAATTTTTTTCATTTCAAACTAACCAAACTTGAAGAAATTACAGTAATCAAAAGTGAAAAAAGACAAATACAAGATGTCAAAAACTTCATATGAAAATTTTTGGGTTATGAAATAAGAAAACAAGGTGAGTTGATTAAAAGAAGATACCTTGTAAGTTATAAATATTTAATTGAAAAAATGTTTTTTTGTTCTGTTGATCAAAATATTTTGAAAAACATTCTCTAAGAAAATAAATTTCTTAAAAATAAAATCCGACGAAATAAATAAAAAAGGTTATTAGAGTCTGAAATTTAACTCATTTTCAATTATTTTTTTTTAAAAAGAAATGAACATTTTTTATTGGCAGAAGGGTTACAAGAGTGTGAAGGAGTGAGGCATACTCTGCATTTCTGGTAAGAATGGTGAAACTTGTTCAACAATCATGGTGGAAATTCAGTACTTGTTTTCTTAGGGTTTCTTCTTCATATTCTACAATTGCTGAAACCATAGCCTCCTTAGATTTGACTAATAAAGATGAACAAGGTTCTAACCCCTTAACCTCGTCTCCAAAGGATGCTCTGTACAATAGGCTACTCTATTTGAATCGCTCTAAGGAGTCCGTCATATCAGTACTGGACAAATGGGTTACTGAACAAAATCCCATTATGTATGAAGACCTACTGATTATCGTCAAACAATCTAGGTCTTACCGTCGATACAATCATGCCCTTCAGGTCTCTTTCTTTTTTACTTCTGCAATTTTGATTATTTCCTTTAGATAATGTCCATGGTTGACTTGCAAAAATTATATTAATTGATTTGAACTTCATTAATTTGGTCTGTTGTTCTGGTATTGAAGGAGAATGTTATAGGGAAATGGAGAATAATCTCATTTTTTAGAAAAGGTTACTGTAATCCCATAAGTGGCTTAGTGTGTAAGTTGACCTTACCTCAACCCAAAGAGACGGTTTCTGATAGACTCTCAGCTTAAGAAAATAATAGGAATGAAGAAAACAAGGCAAAATACTAAATAAGGCAATCTGAAAGTAGGAACAGTAACTACAATGGAATAATACGATAATCATAGTACAAGGAATGATAAATAATAACAGAAGTCGAAGAAACAAGAAACTGCAAGTGTAATACTATGACTACTATTATGGACGGATAAGAGAGATAACGCTCAACAATCTACTAACCTTCTACCCTTATCCATATCATCCATAAGTTGAAGTTGCACCATGTTTTGTCTAATCACATCTCCATAAGCTTTTTTGGTGTACCGCTACCTCTCCTGAAACCATCCATAGTCAACCTCTCATACTTCCACACTGGGACATCCATGTATCTCCTCTTCACATGTCCAGAACATCTCAGTCTCGCCTCCCGTATCTTGTCCTCCACAGAGGCTACTCCCACCTTATCTTTTCTAGTATGCCCACACATCCATGAGGGAATCCCTTTTAATCTTTTAGGAATTAGAAGAGGCTAAGTATTGTTTCAGGTTCATGTACAAATTCCTCATTATTTTAAGAGGCTAAGTATTGTTTCAGCCTCTTCAGCACAAAAGAGGCTAAGAATAATCTCATGGTCTTATTATGGTAATGGGAGGGACGGTATATGGACTGAACCATCCTTATTTACAATTCAGCATTACCAATGAAATGTTCTGGTTAACCCCCCTCTTTGTTGGACTGCAATATTTATCAATTAGCCTCAATCCCAAATATCCAACAATCCTTAGATTTCATGATAGTTTGACTATTATCATGTTGTTTGTCAACCTTTCTCCTTAATACCAGGCTTAAGACTAAAGATGCTTTAAAATGGATCTTACTTAGGTGGAGTTTATTGTACAACAACAATTTGCTTAACCATTAGTTTGTTGATGTTACTCTATTTGGACATTAATTGGATGTGATTGTTTGTAACTATGACTAAAGTGATTTAAAGACTTTTCTTTTATTACCTTTCTTTAGGTGAATGCCTAGAATTGTAGGACTCCTTTTTGAAATAGTTTTTTTTTTTTTTTGAAATAGATTGTAGGACTCCTTTTTGTCCTTCTCTTTGAGGATATAAATTCAAGAGAGGTCGGTGGGTGATAGAGAGTGTTGCTTTCACATGTAATTTGCTAATAGATTTATCAGGGCGAGGATGTTAAGACTAACGCCTAAGAGTAGAGTGTTCTATATCTCTAACTCTAAGAAGCACTTTAGCCGAAGAACTATCTATCAGTCAATCAAGAAATTATATGTCACTCCAAAATCAGTTGGAATCAGACAACCAGTTATGTTAAACCTCAATATCCATCTATTCTATGCCGGTTCATTTTTGTCCATTGCTGAAATATTGCATCTTTTGGTGAATTAGGTAATCTGGATTTCACACTTCTCCTTATATGTTTAACTAGTTTAGTTTCAACAGTTGGTGTCACCATAACAATCATTTGCTTCTCTTGTATTCTAAGCATTTCTGCACTAATATATTCTTGACATGAAACAAAGTGACTTGCTCGATCTTCATAGTTATTTGTCTTAAGAGTAGGAGCCAGCTATGTTGCTCTGACTCTTCAAAAATGTCAAGGGGTGCGTGTTGGATTCGCCAAAATAGTGTATTCTCGGAGAATCCGATCAGGGTGCGGCATCAAAGTGAAGAGTCCGCGCAACTTAGGGAACCAGCAGATGTACTTTTTTCCATAAATTTTATGGTGCTGACCTGAGTGTACTAAAAATAGTTGATTTGTGTTAAGTCGAATGAAAAAGAAAATCTGTCCCTTTATACCACTTATTGGGTTTACGTCTGAATTTTTGTGTTCTCTGCCCACATTATTATATCTTTCTAAACATGTTACCTTCAATAGAAAAAGTCTTTCTATTTAATTTCTATGTTCTTCAAAACATAGTAGGATTTCAATTATAGTTACAAAGTTACCCACTTGAGAAGCATGACTATACCTTACCCCAACTACTACACTTACTAAAACTTACCAAATATGAATTGGTTTTGGTTAATTCAATTACACATTTGTGTTGGGATACTTTTTGTTTTTGTTTTTGTTTTTGTTTATGGGCATATTGCATTGAAACCTCGATAAGATTATCCCATACAAGTTATCGACATGCCATAGAGATAAAGGGTAAAATATGTGTGCCTAAGTTTGTTAGTAAAATGTGTTACTACTATAAGAAAATTTAAAAAGAACTAACCGTTAAAAACATATCTTGCAAATATTTTCTTTGTTCGAATAAATACAAACACATTTTAATCAATTCGAAAATTTAAGCTAAGAAGAGTGAATAGCTTTTGTAGAGTTGCTGGACTTGTCTGATTTGGGACTTTAAAATATTCTAAGAGTCATTCCTAAAATAGTCCTCTCTTTCCCTGCCTTTTCTCTATATTCGTCTTCCCAGAAAACAAGAACTTAATTTGATTAGTCAACCAGGTCTGGAAGTGGATCTTGAAACTATACATTATTATCCTCCATATGTTTTGAGCCTTGCAGTAAAAGCTCAAACAAAATATGGGCTTTAATGTAAAAAGGTGCAATGGAGAAAAAAAAAACAGATCTGCATGTTAAGTCCAAGACTAATAATAATAAGCATGAATTGTTTAGTGAAACATCAATTGCTTAGTGTCGCCTCTTCAGGAAACACTCATTTGTAAGGATAAGTTTGTCTTGGAGCCTTGATGACAACACTGAAGCACATTAAGCGAGGCGAAGCGCTCAAAATGTTTCAAGCCTTGCTTCAGGGCTTAAGTGTGCCTTTGCTAACACTATTTCTGATTAACTCCTCTGTACAACTTGACTTTGTAACAGATACCCTGTAAACTTGCATGTTCTACAAATATTTCAACTGTATCAGTTTAATGTTGATTTAACAAGAGCAATCCCTAAATTCGCCCGCATCATGAAGTCCGTATTAATCAGTCCTATTTTTGTTTAAGATACTAGCCTTTGTGAAACCAGAGAAAAAAGACCAGGTTGTTGTGAACGAAGCTAGCTCTATAAAGGCCTATGAGTTAGAAGTGGTGAATGAGATTGGGCCAAGTAAAATGTTGGAGTGTTTTATTTGGGATTCAAGCCCAATTAGCATTTGGTTAAAAGGGAGAATGAGTTTGAAAGAAGGGTTATGCGTACATTGAAAAAAAATGGTTGTCCTCTCTTCTTCTTCTAGAGTCTAAGTTTCTCATCCCCATTCTTATCTCTATCCTTAGTTACTTGCTATTTCCATATTTCCATCGTAATTCAGTAGTTTGGATATTGCAATTACGATTCTAAAGTTGTAATCGTGTTTTAGTTCTCTTATCAACATAGTGAGCAATTCGGGTTTGTTACACAGGTTGCGTAAACTTTTCTTTTCCTCACTTATGTATTGGTTCAGTTTACAAAATAGCAATTTCCTCTTCTTATACAATCACAGATTTTTGAGTGGATTAAGAAGTCCAAGGATTTTGATATATCGCCTAGAGATTTAGCAGTCGAACTGGATTTAGTATCAAATGCCCATGGTCTGGAAGCCGCAGAGACGTATTTTACTAGCATTCCAGATGATTCAAGAACCTAACAGGTATATGGCGCTCTCTTGAATTGCTATGCTGATGCAAATGTCTTTAAAAAAACAGAAGATACCATGCAAAAGCTGAAGCAGTTGGGCTATGCTAGCACACTGGCGTACAATGTTATGATGACCCTTTATGCTAAATTACATTGTATCCCTACTCTTTTCTATTTTACAAAAATCCCTTAAAAATTGTAGCATCCGGATACATAGCGTCTGATACATTAAATAACTTGATTGTTGTGCTTAAATTGGAATCTAAATGTAAAATTAATTATCAGTCCACAAATCACGCAAAAGAGATTGATATCAATCTATTCCAATCCCTAACAGATTCAGAGAATTCAAAATTCAAATTTTCTTCTCCTCCATCTATCCCAAATCATAACATATCCAAATTAGACAATCCATGATGACTTTATCGTTTTTTTTTTTAGATTTTCAGAATTTTGGGTGAGCGATCTGAGTTATGAACGATGTAATAGTGATGGAATAGTTGTTGGACAAATGATTTCTTTTGTAAATCTCAAATCCGCCATTACAACTGAATTGAATCTCAAATCCGCCATTGAAACAACATACAAGATGGCTGGAGAGCTACTTTATTTTGATGCTACATCCGGTAGAATTGTACATGTCGAAGTTGAGAAAAAGGTACTCGCTAAATAAAGCAGCGCTCATCTTTGTATTGGATTAGTTGTTTTGTATTGTGAATTAGTATTTTTGATTTTTTGATACATAAGTCGTGATATTATTCATGATACAACGTTAGTTACTACTTTATACATAGAGCTTAGGGTTTTTTTCTTGGAGCAACTTGCAACATCTGTTATCGTACAAAAGCTTCGAGACAATATGGGTATTCCAAAGATTTCAAATGACATTGACTTGCTTCACCCTCCTGATGAGCTTGAGAAGCAAAAGCACAAGCTTGTGTTTGGTCCAATCACCTAATTCTACTGTTTTGGATGTCAAATGTCAAGGTTGCTTTCAAATAACAAAAAATTTCAGCCACTCGCAAACCGTGTTACATGCCCC
>JAJOOH010000176.1:0-18749 GCA_029582605.1 Solanum gracilifrons | reverse complement strand
ATGGAAGGAAGGACTTAAAATGTCACACATCTTTTTACCATTCATATTCAAGTATACTAATAAAACAAGACTCACAAATTACATCAAACATGTTATCCTTGAGCATAAGAAGACTAAATTCAATCAAAATCCATTAATGTAAAATTACTCAGGGAATACAATATAAGTGCCAAAGCAGAGTAACAACTATTGAACCTTACTATAAATAACTAATTTTTTGTTCATTATTTCTTTGCAAAAGCTATCTATTTAACGATAAGCGAAAGAAATAAATTTATACTACGATGCATGAATTATTAGTAGCTCGATATAACAAGAAACTCGAAGAATGTATTCTAAAGATTTTCACAATATTTAAGAATAGTTAAACTTTTCACTCTGTTTTTTCACAAAGGACTGCACTACTAACCGAAAGACACAAAGGTCTGCACTAGAAAACATAAAATCAATGGCTTTGGAGACATATTTTAACCTTAGACTAGAACTATAATTGTCTAGTCTATAGAACTTGTGACTTGAAATCTGTGAATGAGTGAAAAACTCTTTTTAGAGAGGAAATATTTACACAGCCAACAACATATTATTTTAACAAAAAAACCATACATAGAACTAACTTAGTGTCGAACTTTTAAAATTTAAAAATACAATAATAATAAGAACAAAACAAGCAAAAGTCGGGATTTAGAAGATTTCATATCACCAATGAGTATATCAAGCAAAGAAAATAGCTGAAAATCAGATACAAAAAGTGATAAATCAAGAAATCGAAACTTAATTCCAAAACAAAATACATAGATACATGTATAAGTTCCAAATAACATTCACTATTTCAAAATCTCTATTGGATAGTTGATAGCGACAATGAATGTTCATAGAATTAGAAATATTTCACAACTTCATAAGCATTCATTATTATTGAAAATGTCAAATTTCATGTAAAGAAAAGAAGAATTTGAGTTTAAATATCAACTAAATGAATTGAACAACAAAGTTGATCATGAAAATATTGATTCAGACACTCGTAGTAGAGAACCTTGGAAACTTCAAAGGGCAAAAGAAATACAAAGATAGCCTTTCTAGGACTAACCTTGGATCAAAAGAGTGAATAATATATAATCACTTTATATGTTACAAACATAAAGAGAAATCAGTATAATTCGAGAATCACACACAAATCTTCAAAGATCTCTTACTTTGAATTGAGACTACAAGAAAGACTAATCTTAGTTGACCAAACAACCACAAAGTAACAACAATCTTTGAATTGTGACTACAAGAACGACTAATCTTTGTTGACCAAACAACCACAAAGTAACAACAATCACAAATGATAAACCAAGCTAATATGTAGTTAAACAATAGCAGTACTTGTAGATGAACTGGGAACACTCGAAAATCAAAAGAAAGAAGATATGCAGATTTTGTTCTCATGATCAACCAAAACAAAAGAGAAGAGCTACAAAAGAATTCAGTTAATCATGATTTATTACTTTCTCAAACTTCACACTTCGAGAAGCCAACAAAATACATACAAAGAGAAAATAGTATCAATAGCGTAACCCAATTGGATATCCAAAATGGGAAAAGAGAAATTTGTGGAATAAACCTTTTTAACATCAGAAATCTAATAACAAATTTGCGAAATAGAAAATTACCCCCATTTCCTTGATTATCACAGTTGTTGCAGAGCTCAGTTGTAACCTTTTTCGTCAAATCGAGGGAGCAGCACTTGTAGGTGGGTTCCTCATTATAAGCGCATTTCCTTGATTATCACAGTTGTTGCAGAGCTCAGTTGTGACCTTTTTCGTCAAATCGAGGGAGCAACACTTGAAGATGGGTTCCTCATTAATTATAAGCGGAGGAGGATATGAGCTTCATCAATTTCATGACTTTGCATTATCGATGAATTTTGAGGTTGCGGATGTTGGTCCGATGGTAAAAGGAACTTTAGTCGCCGCCGTAAGGAAAATGAAATTCAAAGTGAACGGATTGGGGATTAGGGTTTTTTTGTCCTAAAAAGAAAGAGAAATGAAATAACAAATCTGTTCTTTTAACCCACTAGATTTAGTTATGGGGACTAGTTAATCTATTAATCTAGAGACCATAATTAATCTCTTCGTTATGAGAAAAAATAAAATTGTGAATTAGGGACCGGAAACAAAACTCCTCCCAATAAGCATGCTTTTAGGGACCAATTTTTCTACTTGTCCCTAGATGTTGGTCTTTAATGAGCCATTTTCTTGTAGTGAAGATGAACAATAATAGAGAATAAAACATATAAGGGAGATATAAGTCTTAGCATCAACATCATCAGTATACCAAAATCATAGTACATCATCCTCATAAAAATAATAAGTCTGACGACAAGCCTCTATAGCTTAGACATCACTAGGATAGAACCCTAGCACATGAAGTAAGTCTGAAAACTTAAATGACTACAATCGACAGGAAACTCATAGCGTGTGATTATGCCCTTGAACCATGAGGACTTACCACAAGCTAAGCAAAGCTGAATAAATTTACTATTCACGGCTAGATAAAGGATTGTCGAATCATATATTATAAAATAATATAGGCATAAGAGATGTATGTGTAGTACTTTGAATAAACTAAATATGGGGAAATGCATAAACATAAGGCCAAACCCATCGGTGGCCTCCAAAAGTTGGCACCAAGTTTCACTTAGACACCTAAACTGGGCGATGTTCATTTGAGACACCTCATGCCATGTCCCGCTTTGTCATTTTGACACTTTTTGCTAATAGGACATATTGTGTATGCTGCACTCATATTGAGCGCATCAAAAGCTTAAATTTTACGATTTTTTTATTTCATGTTTTTCCTTCTCTCTCCTTCCAACACTTCCTTCACTATCTTACCAACGCAATGCCACCAACCCACCACCATATATAAAATTTCTCCTCTCTTATCATTTCTTGATGTAGTAAATTAACTTATTTACTTTATTTTTAAGTGCTAGCAATTATTACAATAGTAAATGAAGACAATATCAAACAAATGTTATTCAACCATGGGTAGCTTCAAGAAATTTTTATCTAATTTTTGAAATATAAGAGGTATTTAAGTTATCTTCATAACTCCTATACAAAAATGTATTTTTGGAGTGGAAGAGGAGACAACAAAAGTCGAGAAAGAGGATTCATCAAGTACACTGCATCGGTCAAACCTGACAGATTTAAGAGTTTCTCATGGCGGCAACACAGATCGGACCATGTAAGGCTGGTGGCCGTAAGCAAACCGAAGTCGGTATCTCCTCATCATGAGCTCATCGATAAAGCTCCTCAGCTTCCAGATGATACAGTGGTATTTCATAGGAAATTTGCAGAGTAATAAAATCAAGGCACTTTTAGCTGGAGTGTCAAAAGTGGAGGATGGAAAGATTGCAAATCAGTTTCACCATGTGGATGGAAGCATTGGAAGAAAATGGAAAAGGTGTTGTAACTTTTATATTCTTTTAAAATTTATTGAAATGTACTTTTATTTTTTTAAGTAATTAACTTTAAAAATAAGTTTTTACTCGAAACAAATTTTTAAATAATTATTTATGCTATATTAAGAAAAGAAACAAATATTACATTTGCCACATGTCTTCATTTAATTTTTCACTTTGACACATCAGCAGCAAGTGTGTCACACTCTCTTTAATATTTTTCTTGATCGTGAAAAAATTATCAAAATGACATAGTATGACATAATATGAGGTGTCTAAATTGAACAAAGCTTAGTTGAGGTGTCTAAGTTAAAGTTAGTGTCAACTTTAGGGGGCCACCGATGGGTTCAGCCTAAACATAAACATGATAAAATGATAAGTTCAAAACATGATAATGTACAAAAAAATGAAACATATCAATCGAGTAAGCTTAGTTCATAAATCATGAAAGGTCAATGCAATATAAGAATCATGACGTATGTATAAAACATAAGCTAAGTGAGAAATGATATCTTTTGTGGGATGTTTACCATTAACCACCATAGACCATGTGAGCTATAACATGGAATCTGGTGTCTTACTCTCACACCAAAAAGAGATTGTCCTACTTGCCGAGGTAAGGACCTTGTACTTAATTTAAGGTGGATTCACTCGGTGCTAAGTTAACTCACAATAGAAATCATAAATAGTAAACATATTATTATCATAATACTTAGAAAGTAATATTCAAGTAATACCGATCCAATTATAAACCTTACATCCTACAACAACTCCTTCTAAAATCATGATTTCATAATATATTCGATGTTTAAAAAGAAAGTTAATCAAAAGCCTCTAAATAATGATAATATCTTCTTAGTAAACCCGCATTTCATTCGGAAGTGGTTAAATCATAGAAATCTTTCATAGTAGGAATACTTCAATTAGAAGCAACCAAGTTTCATAAATCATGAGATACTTTATTTGAAAACACCTAGAATCGTAATCACTATAATTCCTTTGTGCATACATAATCTTCAAAACTCAATTCATGATCATAAAATAGGCATATTGCATTGGTTCATATGATAGGCATTGAAAACATGTAATTTGGATCAAAACATGCATAATAAGATCAAATATAGTCAATTGAACCATAAATAAGTGAACCCATAAAGAATCATACAAAACCCTAGAAATTTTGGTGCAATCTTAAAAGAAAATTGGAGAAAATCTTTGGGACTCAATGGATGAAAAAGATTCCATTGATGAACTTCCCACATATTGGGTAATAAATCCTTAGAATTGCAATAACATGCTTGAAGCTTGAAAAACCCTAGAATCTTTCTTGAGAGCTTTGGAGAGGATTTGGAGAGAAAATCCTTGAGCGGTTTTGAGGATTTTAGTGAATGAGAGGGAACTAGATAGATTTGAAGAGTAAAAGTAGTTATAGGTACTTACAATGTTCTAGAAATGACATAGTTTAAGTATTAGAAGGGTAGGAAAAGATAAAAAATACCCTTAAATAAAAACGGTTAGCCTGCCCAATGGACCCACCTACAGATCGTAGGTCTTTCTACCGACCGTCATGGTGGTCCACAGGTCAAGATACTGAAAGTCCAAAAATCCAAGTATAAACTGATGAGTGGTATATTTTCACTCATTTAAGCTCCATTTAGCTTAATAATTGGTGTACTCAATGCCTAACTATTTTCTTTTTCTAATCAAATATTGATGATTTGCAGCTATGAAGGCAATTGGACAAGGCATGGACTAAAGCTTGAAAGAATGGCCAAAAATGCAAAAGAAGTGCAAAATTAACATTGTTGATCCCCCAACATGAAGGGAAGATCACCGACTAAGCTAGACTTCAGCCAATCTAACAGTGCATAACACTTTCATTTACCAAAAAAGGTCGGAAAATTCCTGTATAAAAGGCAATACGCTGAATGAGAAAGGTCGATCTGAAACACATCTCCCACAACGATAGTGTGCAAGGAAAAACTTAAATGATCAAATGGCGAACTAAGGTGGTATTCAGTGATGCGTCGAATATGAATGACTGACTCAACCGAGTTCTCTAGCTGAGGTTCAAACACCTAAAGCCTAGATCATCATAAAGGAAAGCTGGGGAATGAAGGGCGATTCGCCGAGTGAGTTAGGCGAGCCCGACTAATGTCGCTGATTTGGTCGCAAAATGGATTTTTGGGCTAAGTTATCAAAAAATATAAATAGCCCAAATAATAGAGTTTTAAGGCAGTTCGATTAGAGAGTAATACAACTGGGTTGGGGAGAAATTTTCGAGAGAGAACACTTTACTTTTTAGAACACTTTTTCTAGCCTTCTTGGCGTTTTACAATTTGTATCTTGAATTCAATAATTTGAAGTTCAATCCAAAGTGGGTTTACTCTTAATTTCTTAATTCCAAGTTACCCATGGATGCTTTCAGGGAAGGTGTACTCTCTTTACTTTTTGTGATAGGTAGCTAAAACCCCAAGATCTAGGGGTGCTCTAATGGGATTCGGTGTTAATTAATGTAGTGGGCATTGTGCTATCCTCTGTTTTGTTAAATTTGGTCTAATTATCATAGGGTTAACTTAAGGGTTAAGGTTGCAAACTTAATTCCTACTCCTGATCTCTGGTTGATGCTCTAAAGATATTAATAGGAGTGGGTAATTACTTCAATACTAGGAATTTAGGTTTGATGTCCTTGACTTGCTCGAAAGAAAGGTTATGGGTCAGATCTATTTGCCCTATTCTTGAACAAGGAAATAGAGTAAGGTATTGGGTTGTCAAGAACTAGCATTAAATGAGACTAAAAGGAGATTCTAGGAGTAGATGCTTTGAGATCGAAAGATGATTAGCGTCATTGAAAATGAGTTAGCCTATTCATGTATACACATCACTATAGAGAAACACATTTGCTCTTATAGACATTGATATCCAATCCACGCACCCCAAGATTCCTTGATAACCCTTGATTTCATTAGAATTTTAGTTTAATTTCAATAATTGACAACAAAGCTTTACATTAAGTTGGTGCTATCATCTACCAAATTATTCTTACTACTCAATGATTTGATTTAAAATCCAAATTTCTCGATAAAGAATTCCCAATGATATATCGTTCCCTCTAGGATTCGACCCTGACTCTTCTTTGGGATTTTACTGTCTATGATCGCTTACCTTTTTAATTGGTTTTGAAGGGCGATTTGAGTGTTATAAAAAAAAGGCAATGCTACCAGGGAGCGGTGGTTGAGAATTCTAATTGTGAAAATAGATTTTTTATTTGGTTTATTCGTAGTACAGTAGTTGTTTTGTGTTTTTATTAGCTTATTTGCAGGTATACAAGATGAGTGACTATGGGGGTCACAATGATAGTCACTATGGTCAAAATGATAATATGGGCGACCTAAAGACATGCCCATTAATTTCATTCAAAGCACGGGAGCAATCCCAATACCTCTTATAACTGGGAGGACGATGTTTCACATTACCAGTGCTATGATCCAATTGCTCTAGATAAAAGGAATTTTTGGGGGGCTCTCTCATTAGGATCCCCATGAGAACTTTAGGAATTTGAAGGAGGTGATAACGACATGGATAGCATGGATCACATTCAAGCTATAGAGGAGATTGATGGACATAAAATAAAGGCATACAATGTGTGCAAGGTCCATCAAAGTGAAAAGAAAGAAGAAAGAGGTCATTTGTGCTAATGGTCATCTCTTAAATTCCAGAATTTACAAAAGAAGGAAGCCAAACAAGGCCCTTATCTCATCAAGGGTAAAATTGTCAGAAGTGTCTTCTTTATTTTCTTAGTATAAATATTAATATTTTTTTCATTTTGGAAGACTTAAAGTATTTAAATGTTGAAATTGAATGCTCTCAAATTTTAGTTGCTAATTTAGTGTTAGTTTAATTCCCTTAAGGAATTAGTGAGTAAATAGTGGTTACTCTTACAATTGATGGTTAACTTCTTCTAGCTTAATCGATCAAATAAAGAGTGATGTGAGGATTTTGCTACTAACTTGTTTGTTAAGTTTTATAGGTATCATGGAAGGATCATTATCATTTTGCTATCGAGATCCTTGTACTATGAGCACAAATATGTTGTTTGCTTCAATATAAGGAAATATTGAAAAGGTCATTCAATTAGTCATCAGATGGCACCCGATGAGTTGGAAAGACCATTAAAGGGTACTACTCATCGTGATGAAGAACCTAAGGAGTTGCACAACCAAGGTGAAGATACTTCATGTTATGAGCTACAAGGTAACAATGTTAATTCTTACACTTTCTGAAGCTTAAAAATTCATTGTGTGGCTAGTAGGAAATTGAGTATAAGTTATAGCTTGATTTCTTGTGAGCTTAATGATTCTTTGCCACATAGTGATAATATATTTATTGAAAGTTTCATACATTACTTGATCCTATTGAATACCGAATAGATTCTTCTTGTAAGATCAATTTGTGTCCACCTAGTGTTGAAACTTGTGCCTTGAGTGATATTACATTGCCATGTAGTTCTTTCCATGTTTTGATAATGTACATGTTGAGAATGTGGATACACCATTTGATCCTATTGATGACCAAATTGATTCTTCTAGTAAAGTCAATTCGTGTCCACCTAGTATTGATACAAGTGCTTTAAATGATCGTTCAGTATCAAGTGATATTGGTGTTGATCAACTTGTGTGTAATAATCCCTTGTTTAATGTTGACATGACTAATGATGGTGAAATGCATAGTTGTGTGTCTTGGCATGATAGAAGTGTAGTCCTTCTTAAAGACCACCAAGTGATTGAGAATCCACTATGGTATAATGACACATTTTCCGAAGATGGAACTCTCTACTTGAAAGATGATAGTACATATATTGAAGGGGTTAGTGGTAAAAAGGAAGAGGGTGTATATTCTCCAATGAGCCCTTCATTCTTGTGTGGTCCTATTCTTGATCAAGGACCTTAATGATTGTGGATCAAAGGGTGATTCTATATGTGGGCACACCTTGGATGAAGTTCATTTATGTAGAACCTTTCTTTATTAAGTGTTTGTATATGATGATGCTCATGCTTTTGAGTGGAGTATGTTGTTGGAATATAAGAGTGTCAACTGAGTAAAAAAGGGTGTACTTGATCCGTGTTCTTGGATTTCCTTTCCATTTGACCCCGGTAATGCGTTGAATTGTGGCACTTGTGTAGTGATTCTAGGTAAAGATGACAAGAACAATTTAGATGAATTTGTTGGCACCTTTCCCTATGATGGAAATTCCTTCTTAAGGGTTTTCAATCCACTTGAAGAACCTATGTTGTGTATGGGCAAGGGTATTTTTCTAACTCCCTTTCTTTACTACCTCTTTGTGTATGATCTTGTTGGTTGCACATCTTATGGGGGTAGGAGTTATTTGTCAAGAGAAGGTGAACTTTATCTTAAATTTGTCATATTGTCTTTGTGTGTTCTATCTTTTGACGTAATGAGTGCTAGGATCCTTGAATCTAGTTGTGATCTTGCATATAGAACACCTTAGATGACCCCAATGTGCATGGGTTCATTCTCTACTATCTCTTTGCATATGATGACTCTCATATTTTTCTTAAATGTGCATTGCATTTGGGTCGGGTTATAATTGAGGTCTATACTTGTTTGTATGACCCGATTATGTAGACCTATTACCATTTTGACCACGGTGAATGTTTGGGAGTATTTGAGCTTGTAGTAGTGCTATCTTTTGGGTTGTATTATCCTTTTGATGTGAGGAATGTGCAATTTCCTTGTTCTCCATCTATGGGAATAATAATCATGATAATAGAGGATACTTGGTTGTTCCTTGAGATTGAGTCTCCTTGGTGTAATGTTTTTATGCTACCCATTGTACTAACCATCATGCTATGAGGATATGTTTGTTGTTTGTCCTTTTCATGGTTTTGCAGGGTTTGGATTCGAGGATGCATCCTTTTCCAGAAGGGGAGGATGATAATGAAAAGGATAGCATGGATCACATGAAAGCTTTAGAGGATCTTGTTGGAAACAAAATAAAGATATACAATGTGTGGAACGTCAATCAAAGTGAAGAGAAAGAGGCCATTTGTGCAAATGGTCATCTGTTAAATTCAAGAATTTACAAAAGAAGGCAACCAAAACAAAGCTCTTATCTCATTAAGGGTAAATTGTCAAAGAAGTATCTTTTTTTATTATCTTAGTATAACTATTAGTCTTTATTTCATTTTTGAAGACTTAGAGTATGTTGAATGTTGAAATTGAATGCTCTCAAATTTAGTTGCTAATTTAGTGTTAGTTTAATTCCCTTAAGGAATTAGTGAGTAATTAGTGGTTAACTCTTACAATTGATAGTTAAATTCTTCTAGCTTAACTAATCATCGAGTTACCCTCTTTGTGGATTCAATTTGGTTTTCTCGTTTTCGTTTGAGTTTGGGTTATTATTATTTGATCAGATTCAATTGAGAGGGGAAGGTATAAAGTCTTGTGTTGCTAGTAAATTTTATTAGATTTCGATAATTCCACATATGTTTTCTTATTTCTTTCATCCTTATCATGAGGTGTGTGGACCCTTTGTGTTCAAGAATATCTCCCAAGAATCCATATGGTTGAGAATATTCCCGTTCTCTATAACGGGAGTGGCTAAAAGATGGTTGGCACAGTTACCAACTGATTCTACTACTTCGTGGGATGAGCTAGTAGAGGAATTCTGAGAACAATTCTTTCCACACTCAAAGATGGTTAAACTTTGTCTCCTAATCCTAAATTTCAATAGTCTTGGAGGTGAACCCTTGCATGAAACATGGTTGAGGTTCAAAAAGTTACTTGATTAATTACGCCTCAAAGACACTACTTCCAATTCTTCGGGTCAACGATCATAAATCAGTATCAACCCCAACTAAATGAGTTGGGTTCGAATCCCACAGGGAGCGGTACGTGTTTCAGATTCAATTGGAAAGTATAAATGTGGTCAAATCAGCCATAGGAATAAAAATTATGGAATAAAGACATCATTCAAATCAAGGGATGACACGAATGTCAAATGGGGGGTTTTGGTTTTAATTATCAGCTAAAAGAAATCACAAACATTAGGAATTAACAATAATGAGACGGGTTCTTGGGATGTGATTGATTATAGGAAAATATAGACATATGGGTAAATGCAACTATTAATAAATAGCTAGATATTAGTGAGTAGGCTAGGCTATAAGGGAGGTAATTTTCTCTCGAACAATTACTCTGAATCAAGTGATTTCTCTCAAACATCAACAAGCATGCAAATTAAGAGCAGCCCACACCTTAATCCATTCACTCTCTTGAGCTAAATATGTGGGATTGGGTTTAGGATTTACTCTCTCGAGCTAAACCCAGATCAACCCAATACCCACAAACCATCAATCAAAAACCTTAGTTCTAAAACCTCTCTCTTGAGCAAGCCAAGACAAACATAGAACTGTATTTGCAACTACAATTCTTAAGTTAAACCATAATTAATGATTGAACTCACTTTTAAATAACATTTAAACTAACAATAAGCAATACCCATAAGCTAAATCATCCCATAATCACATAATCACACCCACATAATTTGGGTTTTTAGCTAGACATTATAAAAGGGTGAAAACACTTACTGAATTGATTAAAAGTGAATTTCTAGAGAGAATATGTCTCAAGATGATCAAAAGTGAATTTCTTCATATGACTCTCACACTCACAAAGATGAACACATGCATGGCCTCACCCATAGGTTTGCCCTTATTTTCCAATCAATATTTGTTTAAGCTCACTCAAGATCAAGAAGGTTTTTTCAAGGCTTGTAATGGGGTTGAGTGTAAAGGTATGATCATTTAGGCTCAGTGGCTGCTACTATCATAAAATGTGGTCTGAACATCAATTCCTTATTTTTCTTCAACATTTTATTCATGCTCATAATTCACCCTATTATTCAACCTCCAATGGACTACCGGACACCCCATTTCCTTTGTAACTTTCACAACTTTATTTCACATCTTTTTCATTCTTTTTCTTTTGCTTTCTTCTTTTCTTTTTTTTTACATGGAGGGCTTCCATCCTTTTCAAACTGATGGCTCACAGGGAATTTTTGACACTTATTGATTTGCCTTCTCTTTCACCACACCCCCAACTTAGGCTTTTGGCCAAAGTTGGCTATTCAAACAAACTAAACTTCATGAGAGTTATGGGTGAAGGGATAAAGAGGGGTCACAATTGTTCAAGCTTCTTCCAAGAAAAGGATAAAGCTCAAAAGAGGTTCAAGCAAGGTTCACACATCTACTAAGGTTGGCCACAAAAAGAGGTATATTATCAAATGGTTTACCCCTCAAAATCATTGCATAAGATCATATCAAAAGCTTGCATCACTTAGTCAACTCGGAAAAACGGGGTAATTCTAGGTAAAAAAATCATCGACATATTCGTGGACTTCATCTTGTCCACGTCCTTTCTCAACTCAGCAATAACGGTCTTTAGCATTGTCGCCTCATGAGTGGCCCTCTGCCCTCTCTCACACACATATATCCTTGTCGCGAGGGCATCAATAGACACACTAAGAGGTGTCACAGTAGCAGTGAGGGCTCTCTCAATCATTCCAGAGACTACAACCTCTATCCTGGAGGCACGCCTATCAGCAGAATGGGCTAGATACCCCATCAGTAGTATCGCACTTGGGTGAGCGAAGGTCGGGAAACGGCAGTACTAGCAACAGACCTAAGAAGCAGGGGAGTGGTAGAAGAACTCAAAATCATGGAAGGGACAACAATAGATATACCTGAAGGCCCAGGGGCAGGAGTAGGCAATACTGCCTCTGCAGGTAAAGTCTCAATGTCCATAGTCAGGGATGAATCCATAGGGGCTGCCTTCTTCTTCACAGCCTCATCCTTTAAGTGCTCGGCCTAAATACACCGGATGTCGGTAGAGGAAGTGGGAATCACTCCCATGTCCTTCTTCTCATCTCGAGGCCTTCAGACTAGTCTACACAACTCAGTGATCAACACCGGGAATGGGAGCGATGTTTGACGCTGGGTGGCCCTCATGGCCATCATCTATCTAATGATCATGCCTAAATTGAGGCCTTTCCCAGCAATGATAGAGACAAGATAGGCCGCCTTAGTGTGGTGGAAGATGGACTTATTTTGGGATGGAATGATTGTGCTGCTGATAAATTCAAACCAGTACCTCACTGCCATATTTAGCTCATTCTTCTCTATGGGCATTCCAGCCTCAATCCACCTAGGAGTGTCATCTTAAAGTAGAGGTGCCAGCCAACTTTTCATGTCCTCCAGTGAAGTTGTCTTGATCATACTCTGGTAGTCATCACCAATATTCTTTGTTCACTTCAGAACTGTATTAATATTATCATTATCATACTTCACTTTCTTTGCCTAGACAACCACATAGTCCACTGGCTTAAAGGTAGAGGCTTTCCTCTTTCCATGTGGCACCAGAGCACCATAGGTCGTGTAAAACTTCCAGACCTAATTAGAAATGTAACGGCGACGGGGTTTAGTAAAAATTTGGACCTTATGGGCTTTGAGGGGCCAATGTATGGATAGCGTCCCATACCACCATCCACACTAAAGTACCACCTTAAGGTCACCAAAAGTGAACTTACCATTCAACATTTCCATCCTTACACAATACTCATACATAAGAGACATAAGCATTACATAAGTCATATCAATTCATAAAGAGCATCACCTAAGACAACCCTAAGTCATACTTGTGCAATGTGCAAGTAGCATCTCAAACTACTACTCACACTAAGTACTCCTTTGAAGTCACCATAGACAAGGCACATTCATATACAATAAGTCATAACAAGAAAGTAACTCATAACACAATCAAAGTATAGCATGCATCATTTACACCATCTCATTTAAGCATATAAGAGTCAACATTCTTCATTAACTTCATTTTGGACACATTCATACATTAGCCATTAAGACTTAGAGAACTCACTATGACCCTCTCAAATCCTACTCGTGCAATGCATGGATGGCATCCCATACTACCACCCACACTTCATAGAACTCCTCAAGAAACCATAATGCACATCTCACATGATGGGAATAAGCATTTAATCGACATAGACCATGTAAGCTAGACATGGAATCCGGTGTCATGAAACCCAACACCGTAAAGAGGTGGTCTACTTGCCTAAGGAAGACCGGTCCATTAGATTAAGTGGATCAACTAGCTAGACCTATGTGGCACATAGTTATGGGATATGAAAGATGTTCATTGAAATCCGACCTAACGTGAGGAGAACCTCCATCTTACCATATCCTCTCGGCGCTTAGCCTACATTCCCATAGAGTAGTTTCATTAACATTACATTATCATACTTGAGAGGGCCTCCAACATTAGGACTACTGCCCCAAGATACATTACACATGAAAGATCCACCAACATTAGGTCTACCCCTTCATGGTACATTACAAGGATAGCTCATTGACTTCCCTAGAAAGATCCACCACCATTAGGTCTACCGTTTCTAGTTTCATCATTTCACACAAGAAAGGACCACCACCATTAGGTCTACCGCTTCAAGGTTTAACATTTCACACAAGAAAGAGCCACCACCATTACGTCTACCGATCCAACGTTCAACATCACATTAGTTCCTAGACTCCTCATTAAGGGCCACCACCACTAGGTCTACCGATCCAAGGTTTAGCCCAGAATACTTCATCATTCATTCATTCATTCATTTATGAAAAGCTACCAACATTAGGTCTACCAATTCAAGACATTAAAACAATAAGTCAAGATACATTCATTATATAAGAAAGGATGCCTAAGCCTACCAATTCAAGATATCATAATCTCATTTTCATTCAGTTATACAAGAATAGGATGCACAAGCCTACCAATTCAAGATATATATTTCATAGAAGGAAACCCTTCACATTCCATCATCATCATTCATGTGTGTTAATTGAGAATATTCTTTCAATCAATAACACAATTACATTCTAAAAATAAACATCATACTTTCATTTAGATCACACTTACATACGTCACATCATATTCATACATTAGCCTTCATACCTTGCCTTTCAAGGTCATGGATCACATTCAGCCACACACCTTAGATCAATACAATTTGGCAAGAGTAATAACATAATTTCAATATTCTATATTCATATACTCATAAACAATTCACATACTTTATAATCAATCAAATCTCAATCTCAAATCACAACTTAGGAATTTGGGGAAAACATGGGTTCTAGGAAGAAATCATCTTAATTCAACTTTAAATCCACAATTTATTCATAAATCAATGCAATAAAGCATTTAGAAATCGTTTTAAATCGAACCCATGTATAGATTGAAATCTAGGGTTTTTGGGTAAACATTGGAGATTTGAAATCAGTTTGAAATTAGCTCCTTGAAAGAAACTAAGTCTAGGATGAAGACCACCATACCTTTAATGGAAGAAATCCATGAAAATACCTTGAAAAACTTGAATATTTGACCTTGGAAGCTTGAAGTCTTAACCTCCACTGGAGGTTTCTAGAGAGAGAACTTTTGAGAAGAGAGGTGGGTTCTATTTTGTGATTTTGAATAATGAGTTTAAAAATAAATTTTCATACTTTTAATACTATTAAAATACTTTAATTAACCTAAAATAACCATCCATGAACTAAACTCAACTTAAAATGATTTTACCTAAAGACCCTTACCTTGGTCGAACCAAACCAACAACACACGTGGGGACTCATGACACCAAACCACGGACCGTGTTCAGGGTCACGCCCTGTCCTGGTCAAGCGTGGTTTGGGGTTGTGGCTTGGTTTTTGGGGCATGACCTATGGAGGCCATCCACGAGGCATGGATGGACCTACGGGGCGTGGACCTCTTCCATAGGTCTCCCTCAAATTGGTAACTTTTTGGTTTCAAGGGGTCTTGGGTGTTAGGCTTAGGGTCCTCCTCAAGGACCCCTAGGGTGGTCCTTGGGGAGTTGTACCTTGATGTTTAACCCCTAAACCCCTCAACCGTGGCTCGGGATAACATTATACACCCACAAACCTCACACTAAACTCCAACACATACCAGGTAGGCTCTAATTTCACTTATTCGTTTTACGAGTCGTTACATATCCCGCACTTAGAAACATTCGTCCTCGAATGACACTTAAAACACTTTAAGGGATTAACGACTCAATACTAGCAGCCCATCATGCATGCAACATCACAACCAATGCACAAAACTAAGGGGAAACATCAACTCCACATCAAAAAGCTCAATGCAATACAATAAAGTAGGAACTACCTCTACAACTCATTATGCATCAAAACTTTACATTTCTCATTACATTAGAGGAATTACCTTCTCCAACTCATATCATGCTCATCATAACATCAGTAAGCACATTATGCAATTTCTTCATAAAAACACATTTAGGCATGTTCAACATTTAACCTCATGAAGCATATAGACAACTCATACTAAATGCACATTAACATGAGGAACATAATTCATGAAAACTCAGTTTCTCATATAAACAAGAACTCATCAAGAACATGCAAAACATAAGGAGACTATGGAAACACATATTCACACATGACTCCACAACATGAAACAAGCTACAAGGAACTCTTGGTCTCAAGCTTAAATAGGAATAGAAGGAAAGAGATAAGGATATCAAAACTCTCAACAACCTTACTATTCAACATACTATCCCTCACTTAGGAGAAAACCCAACTAAGGCTAATCATGAAAACAATATAGGAATCTCAACAAGACATTCACAACCATAAGGAACTATCACTTACCGGTATCTTCATCCAAACTAGCTCATTTGTCCTTGTTAGCTTGAAGAGCATAGAAACGGTACTCTTTGGAGCATCAAGATTCAGGCCATTAAGAGAAGCTTGTTTGGCCTCCCTTCCTCTAGCCGTAAGAGTAGGACAATCTTTCACTTGGTGATCATTCTTTCCACAATCATAGCACCCACTAGCACCGGCTAGACACTTCCCATGATGCTTCTTTCCACAATTGTGACAAGTAGATTTAGCAAATGGAGGTCCACTACCTCTCTTTTGGTTAACCTTAGGAGTGCTTAAAGAATCTTGGTTTGGAGCTCTATTCTTGAACCTAGGTTGACCTTGCTCATCGGTCCTAGACCTCTTCAAATCCCTATTTTTCCTCTTGAGTTTGGACTCCTTAATAGATTGAGCATATAACATGAGTCAAGAAATGTTCATGTCATTATGGAACATCGCCGTATGGCACTCTTCCTTAATTAGGTCGGATACACTGGTAACAAACCTACTCATATCATCTCTAGGGTTGGACACAAAAGATAGAGCATACTTAGACAATAAGGTAAATTTCAAGGAATACTCCTCCACACTCATATTACGTTGCCTAAGGTTTATAAACTCCTCCACCTTAATCTCCCTATTCTCATGGGGAAAGTACTTACCGAGGAACGTTTTCTTAAACTCATCCCACTCTATTGGACCCGCTCTTATGGGCCTATTGTTTTTCCATTGAGTGAACCAAATTTGGGCAACATCTTTCAATTGGTAGGAAGCAAGTTCCGTTTTTTCCCTAGAAGTTACCCCCCATAACATTGACTATCTTATGCACTTCATCCAAAAACTCTTGGGGATCCTCTCCCACTTTAGAACCTAGGAACACCAGAGGATTCATCCTCACAAATTTTCTCAACCTAGAAGCGATAGTACTCACCATAGGGTTCACATTAGCCTTAACACCCCTAGTAGCTTGAGTCGTCATGGCTTGAGCTTGGGTAGTTACGACTTGAGCTATCATCAAAAGAGCTGACCTAACTTCCTCAACGGTCATGGCATGAGCATCCACCGGAACTTGATTTCCTAGAGGAACTTGATCACCTTGAGGACCTTGGTCACCTTGAAAACCTTAGGGATCTCGAGGAGGAACTCCCTCGTTCAAAACTTCCTCTTCCACTCTCCTTGCGGTAGTCCTTATTGTATTCATATCCTATAAACACAAGAGAAGGATTAGGAAAAGGATACTTATAGAGCTAAACTCTAAGGCACGACTTCAAGAATATGAAAAAACTATAACTTCCTAACATCCTATAGCCTCTCGCTCATAGATGTGTGGTGACTCATACCGATGAACAAGATTCTACTAGACGTGGATTGTGAGAAATCAACCTAAAAACCATTTCCAAAATCTTATGCTCTGATACCATGTTTGTCATAACCAAAGGCTAGCCCCTAGATGTGACACGACGTACTTGACCCCAAAGGGGATCATACAAGCCTCACAGCATTTCATTGCATTCAATAATAGAAATAGTACGAAATTAAAACTTTATTTAAAACAATACTATAAAAATACTCATTTAAAACTCTTGAAAAACACAGCGGAAGTCTATTGTCTCAACATGTCCATCTAAAAACAACATCCGAAACATAAGTAGGGACACGGCCCTTTACAATCGAAAAATCTAACAATAGTCTTTTACATGAAAGAAATGAAACTTCTAAACACTTGTCCCCGATCTATGAAGACATACACTTAATCTTGGAGAATCTCAAATCCATGTCCTTGATCTAGAGAGAAGTAACTCACTTGTCAGAACCTACACTTGTAGTAAAATATGAAGAAGAATGGGTTAGCACAATTAAATACTAAGTATGATAGCCATGCAAAAACATGCTTAAAACGGACATTTTGTTTTAAAGTCATGATATATGCCATTTTGATCAAACTTCATGAATATAAGCATAAGAGGCAAAATATATAACCACAACCAACATACAAGTCATTTATCCACATTAGGACACAATAAACATATACGCCGTTACCTTCACATTAAACCTTCACCTCAAGTAACCCTCAAACTATACCTTGTGCAATGTATGGATAGTGTCTGATAACGTTCAAATATACTTCTTGAAAACAAATATAAACGATCGTATGCAATATATCTACCCAACTATGAGTCGGGGTCGATCCCACAGAGAATATGGAAGAATATTGTCAATAACAAATATTTAACTCGATAGTCGTTATATAAAAATGGGGGGATTTAAATTGAAATAAAAATAATAAAAAGATAGCTTTGAACTAAGTATTTATTTATATTTAGATTATTAAAAGTAACTAGGAATGTGTTCCCCATAAGCTCATAACGTGGTAATCCTAATAATAGTAATCCTTTTCTAGTGTATTACATGCAAAGTGATAAGTTAGGTATTTCTAAATCCTTGGTCCGGCATCTAGAGAATTTCACCCCGCACCTTGGTCCGGCTACGTGTGTATAATTTACTAACCCTTACATTTACCTCATATTAGA
>JAJOOH010000175.1:0-23563 GCA_029582605.1 Solanum gracilifrons | reverse complement strand
CACGAGTACTCATCATCATACTAGTAGGCTTCATGATTGACAAGTCGGACGCGGATCTCCTTGCTAGCATTAGTGTCTCGAGCCGTTCCTTTGCGCTCATTTGGATCGCCGAACGGGCCCTAAACGGGCTTTTTTTGTTCTCTTCGGGTAATTTGGGTAATTCAACAAGAAAATAAAGCCTTTTGGGCTTTAATTCTTGTTGAGGCTCTAATGGCTTTGCTCGAACCCCAAAATGCTTTACTTCTTCTGACTCTAATAATACCATCGATGGATAATTTTTCAAAACCTCGTTTGCATAAACTGGGGTTTTGAATTTCATCGTTTGTCCATCGATTTTCATTACCTTTGTACTCTTTTTTCTTCCAAAAATAATATTCCCCATATTTAATTTCCTTTTTCAAATCTAACAACCAAAAAACATTTATAATTACAAAGCTTAGAGATGAGCACAAATTAAATGCAAGTGGGTGGCAAGATATATAAGGAGGGGTCAAAGAAAAGTTAAGAGTTCTCGAAAATGTAGGCCTACTTTTGACAAATTTTGAAAGAAAAAAAAAAGAGCAAGAGTTTTAATTTGTTTTATGATATATTTGTGATAATTCTTTTATTTATTTATTTTTAAAAAATAATGTTCAAGGTTTATTTCTTATCATAGTATTAAAATCAGATTCATCTTGTTAATTCATAATTTACTTCATACTGAACTGTCACGTTATATTATTCACACTCGAATCGAGAATTTATTTTAAATCTTATTAGCTAAGCTTTTAAGGTTGATCTTTTTCCCGATTTGCGTGTTAGAGAATCAAGTACGTACGTTATCAAACCATGTTACCACATTAATAAATGCACATGCATAGCCCTTGGCTAAACTTCAACAACATATTTGGTCGTCTTAATAAATGAATTTTCACATGCATACCTTTTAATTTGTAATTTTGTATAATGTGTATCACAAATTTCTTTGTAAGTCCAAAATTAAAAGGAGGCAAAAATGTTGTAAATAAGATAATTAATTATAAGTACTATAATCATTCTAATTAACATCTTTTCCTTTTTAATCGGTTTCGAAAATATAGTGTATATATTATTATTTATAATTTGTTTATACAAAAAATTTACTTTATTTTTTAAACTTCCTATCAATCCAGTCAAAACACGACCCCATAAATTAGGACGGAAAAGGAGTAGTGTAAATTGTCAAGGTAACCTAATCATTGGTTAATTACTTAACTAAGTTAATAATTAGGATACTTAGGTAGAAAAATGTACGTAAATCATGGTGAAGTTGATCCCATATAATATATTGTTATCATAACTTACACCCATATTGACCTCTTCTAATAATTTCTATATGTTGTCCCCACTAGAAGTACGCAAATTAAATTCAATCTATAAAATATATTATTTCAATACACGTATAATTATGCGTGTATGTTAAATTAATTTTAAAAAGGTTGTTAATAATTAAGTAAATAATCATACTCACGCAAAGGTAAAAAAGTGGTGGACAAAAGAATTTTGTTTACGTTGTCAACATGAGTTTTTTGAATACGACTTTAATTTAATAGCTATATGGTCTGAATTGATGTTCTGATAATGAAATTGTAAGAAATTTTTAGATTCCGTACAAATTATCTTGAACGGTGAATCAAATAATAGAGGATTTTATTTTTTTACGTCTTTTCTTGTGAAGATATTTTTTTTCTCGAAAAGACATCAGGTTTACTTATTCATTGGCTATAAATATAGAGGTCAAGGGTGAACGTTCAAGACTTCAAGTTATTCCAACTGGATATGAATTTTCAGTTTCAGATTGAAGAAATTACAATTCAAATAAATTTTGGTCGGATAGATTTTATTTTTTTAAGTTCTGTTCAGATTAATCGATTGGAAAAAATTGGATTTTTTATCTTGACTTTTAAGCCTTTATATTAAGGCATGTAATAGTAAGTAATAACCTCTATTCACCTAATAAATTTGCAACTTAGAATGTATAATTTTCTACCATTAAGAAGGATTGAAGTCACCTTGCACTCATATCGCGTAATTTCATATTGGACTTAGTGCTATAATTATGAATATGGCCTTACGTAAGGGAGTAATCTATTAGAACTTTAAAAAAATGAACTTATTGGTATTATGTACATACGATATGAATCAAGACTATATATAAACATTAAAAAAAATTGATTATACTAAATTTAGTATTCAATTTGAAATTCATAAAGTCAAAAATAAAATTGAAGTCCAAATCCATAATTCAAAATCCAAACCAAATATTCAAAAAAATTGAATTTCAAGTTGGCCAAAAAATTAAAATTATATCCACCCCTAAGAAGCCTTGCCTCATATTTTATAGCAAAGACTTTGATACTTCTTTTTTTCTCCATTGTTTCAAAAATAAAAATAGTGTCATATGATTTTAATTTTTTCAGTCTTTGCACTTAAACCTCGTCGGAATTTGAGGTACCATTATTCTGCCCATAGAAATATTTTGTTTTATGCTAAAAATAATAATTATATACCTCAAATACTATAAGGTGATTAAATTCCTTAATTTAAGGACCGGTAAAAATGCAGTTGAAAGACTCATAATTAATTTAAGTTATTGTTTTAATTACAAATAGTACTTTAATATTATGTTATTTATTAAGGATACATGAAAATAACAATAATCAAATTTGTCTAGATTTGTATGCTTTTCTTGATGTGTATTTATTACAATGTACTATTGCACCTAACATGTTTGAAATTGCAATCCCAATTATGTTGAACAGTAAATTTAGGTCGACATATATATATGTCGGTCGATAAATATCACTTTCCTTTCATTTATTTTATTTAGTTAAAAATAACTGATTAAAAATAATTACTTCTCATTAATTAAATTTATATAATTAATAATTATTTTCCATATTTATTTACTCAATAGTATTAAACTAAAATCAAAGAATTAATGAAAAACAATTTTGTTTAATTACACTTTTAGTTAAGGTTTTTGTAAGGGATATATAAACCTGATAAGTAAAATAAATCGAAAATAGTAGTAACATTTTATCCGATTACTAGCTATACAAAATATTTATTATTCATTTTGAATTATTTTTTAAAAAAATATTGGGGCTTATTTGGGAAAGGGGATACAAGGCGAGGAATCGAATCTTCACCAAGAAAGTGAGAATTCAGACACTAGCGGAGCCAAAAAATTTATTAAGGATATCCAAGAAAAATGGTGTGTGGCTGTCAAAATAAAACAAAAAAATAGTGTTGTTTGGGGTTTTTTTTTTTTTTTTCAGACCCCAAATCTTGGGGCAGAATATATATATCATAAGCCAACTATTTGTGGTTCAAACCCAGAACTCCTTCGTTCAAATAGGCATTTATTATCACTGCGTCAAATGCATAGCTTTTGTCAAGGGTGTCTAATTTTTTTTTATATATATATTCTTTAAATATAGAATTTGACATATATATATATATAATAGAATTTTTCGACGAAGGACGACTATAACTAGTGAATTCAATAGTCAGCTAACTAAGCTATACTAAGATTTTCCAATTTACTTTATATCATAAATTTAACAAGGTCTTTTTATTTTTTCCAAGTTCATATATCTTGTTTTTTGTTTTGATAGTTAAATCTTTCTAAGCATAGTTGAGTTTCTCTTTCAAATTAAATGTAAATTGTTAGCTTCTGTATATTTGCACCAAGTTGCTTGATGATGTATCGTAAATAATGTATTTAACAGTCAAAAAGTTTTGCAACTATATTTAGTATAAAAGAAGTCAAAATTTGTGTATCAAGTTTGTCGCTACGCACATAGGGGCGAGCTGATGAGAACATGACAAATAAAAAGATTGTAAATATAACACGTAAATTCGAATAAGGAACATATATGATAGTACCTTAAACAAATCTTACATCATAGAAAGTAAAAGGCGAAATTATATAAAAATTATTTACACCGACTATCTATATTATTATTATTATTATCATTACTTGCTATAGAATGTTTTTTTTTCTTTCTAATTTTTATTTCTTTTTGTTTAAGAAGCAGCCACTGCTACTTGAATCTCTCCTTCTGTAATTGGCATAAATCCTACTCGTTTCTGCATAATAATAATAATTGAAAAAAAGGGTTAATCCAAAGAATAATATTATAAAAAATCAATATATATTTATTCAATATTATTTAGTAATATTTAATTTGTAACAACTAAAAATGACATCACAGTGATGAGTTACATACGTTATCATAGGCTGAATAATATGTTTCAACAAATTTTATTTTTCTAAATTATAATAAACAATTCTGTTTGGTACACTACCAAAAGCTAGTGTTTATCTTCTAACGGGTAGTTAAACAATTATTTTCATGATATTATGCATAAATATTAAACTTATAAAGAATATTATATAGTTGGAGTATCAAAGTTTTACTTATGGCTCACTTTTTTATGATGATAGTGTTCAAATCTACTTAGAGACATCGTAATTATTTTATTGAATACATTGGTTATTTTTCTTCATCATAGACAGATAATAGAATGATAGTCATCCGTGAAAATAAAAATTTCAAAAAAAGAAAATTAGTGAATGTTTATATAACAAGATTTTAGGTATTTTTAAAATTTCAATTGTATTTGAAGTTTTTATGACCAAACGTTGATTTTCAAATAAAATAAATAAAAAAGTGAAAATTCTGGTCAAACATTCCTAAATATGTGTTTCATGTAATCTATTTACTAAAAACGTGTTTCTATATCCTTTTGCGCCACCTTTGACTAATATCAAATGAGGAAATTAAAAGCAAAGTTCAATTTTGAAACTTCCTCCGTCACAATTTATATGATGGTATTTAATTGATTATGAAAATTTAAGGAAAAAATAATTAAAACTTGTGGTTTAAATTTGAGAACAAGTTATAATTATTGATGCGACTATAATTCTATGATTTAGTCAATTTCTAGTCAAAAAGTGTTAATTTATGTAACACATATAATTTTTGATATACTACTTAATTACTTTTTTCTTATAATCATATTCGAATCAGTTTACACATACTTCAGCTAATTTCATGAATAATTAATATGAGTTTAGAATCATGATAAGAACCATACCTCTCTTGATTTGACTCCTTTCTTTATTGCTCCTCCATTATTATGACTTTGTTGTTCCATCAAAGGACCACTTCCACCATTGTTGCTATTCATGCAAAGTTTCATAATTTTCTCAGCCACCTCATTCTCATCTTTGCTCTCCATCATCAATTTCTCCACCTCCGCTTTCGATAACCTCAACTTCAGTCTCGTAGGGTGGGCCTGAGACGGCCCACCACTATTGAGTACACCTGAAGCAGAGCTATTATTATTATTATTATTATGATAAGACGAACACTCTTCAGTTACAATACTAGCTGGTTTCATGATTGACAAGTCAGACGTGGATCTCCGCGCTAACATAAGTGTCTCGAGACGATCCTTAGCGCTCATTTGGATCGCGGACCGGACCCTTCTCGTACTTTTTTTATTCTCTTCGGGGAATTTAGGTAATTCAACGAGAAAATAAAGCCTTTTAGATTTTAACTCTTGTTGAGGCTCCAGTGGCTTTGCTCGAACCCCGTAATGCTTTACTTCTTCCGATTCTAATAATACCATTGATGGATAATTTTTCAGAACCTCGTTTGCATAAATTGGGGTTTTGAATTTCATCGTTTGTCCATCGATTTTCATCACTTTTGTTGTTTTTTTTCCTCCAAGACTGTTCCCCATTTTTTGGATTTTTTTTTTCTTTTCGGAATTTAAAACAAAAAATAAGAGAGGAGAATTTATGATGGAAAAGTTGTTGTTTTGGGCTTTTATAGAATGTTGGCAAGATAAATAGTACAAGTTGGTGTAAGATAAGGAAAAGGAGGTAAACAGTTGTAATTGTTTGTTAATGGGTCAAAGAAAGAGTGCAGATTTGAAAAATATGGACACATTATTTTAAAGTTTAGTAAAGTTATGTAATTAACTATTTATTTTTATATTGTCGCATTTATTAATCATGTATTCAATCTTATTTTCAAAATTATAGATGAACTATCCGAGGATCACTCACTCTATTTAAAAATAGTATGTTTCATGAATGATATAATGGTGTAAAATATGTTATCGATAAATATCTTTTGGATAATATAACGGTGTAAAATATATTATTTACATTGATGGTTTATATATAAAAATTTAAACTTGATTTTAACCATCTAGAAAAAGATTAGAAAGAGGAGTCGTATTATGTGGTTGTCAGGGTGTCTAATTGGACATGTTTTGTTGGAAAAAAATATCGTATATATATGTAAAATGATATATGTAGTGATTAAATAACATATTTTGAACATCCTTGACACAATTGGCTATTATAGCCTAGTGGTTTCAGATGTCTCGATGAGCCACTACCCTTGTGTTTGAATCTCACAAGCAGTAATTGTCTCCCTTTTTAAAAAGAGTTTTTGTTGTGCTATTTCTGGACACTCTTCCTGAAATTTCTGACTTTGCTACTAATTACACATTTAAACTGTTTCAACTAATTAGAACATACTAATATTAATATAATTTGCTATATTTTTAACGACTCATAAGCAAAGGGACTAGAAGTTTGTATTTAATTATTGGAAGGTTAACTTTGACTAGTTATATATCTCAAGGATCGTAATATTATTTTTTTTTAAATCGTATTTGGAGGACGAAAAGTGCAAAAAATTTCAAACTATAATAAAAAGTGATAAGTACTATTTTTGTTTCATATTTCTTTGTTTGTTTGCCCAGTTAGTTGTGGTCTTTATTTATTTATTTTTAGTCTATGAAAAGAATACCTTAGTTTGTCATATTCGTTTTTGTAATTAATTTATTCGATAACGTTGCTTATTTGCATGCCAAACAAAACAACCATGTCCCATATTTAATGCCAAATATCGGATTTTAGAACCCTTCAATTTCTACTTTATATAATTGCAAGTGTAATAATTAGTAATAACTCGAATTCGAGTCGTGTATATAAAAAAATTCAGTAACATAAAAAGCATTCTCCCTAACAAAAAAAAACTAGTAAAAAGTAACAATGCTTCTTATCATTATGGATTGTCCTACAGTAGTGAGACTGTTTCATTCCTAAGCAGAGATTTCGGGTTCGAACCCTAGGTATAGAGAAATTTTGTTGGAAGCAACACCCACAAATAAGCTCTACGGTACATATCATAATTTTATTAGAACGGATCCGAACACCGAGGGAAAAAAAAACGCTCCTTAAGTTGGACATCTGGAAATGAAGAAATACTCCTGATATCTAGAACAATTTAGACATTGAGGATTTTATTAATATTATATACATAAAATGTATCAATAAATCAAATCTTCATTTTGTACTCATCTTCTCCATCATATTCTATAATAAATATATTTTTTTTAAAAAAACAAGCTCCGTGAATTATGGGGAACGATTATGATTAGTAACGTAATTTGGTATATTATTTAATATTAACATAAACTCATTGGTTAATTAAATAATTAAGAATTTAGCTTGCTTAATTAATGAAAAAGACGTGCGTAATTTACGGTGTGGATCCGTGAATTAGTAAAAGAACTCCCGTTCCGTTGTCATCATGTGTTTTTTATGGTAGCGGATAATTATAGAGTTCGGATTAGCTAGCATGTATTTAATTAATTTTATGAAATACTTCGTATTTTCTATTAATAAATAGTATTGATGACTTTATTCGTCAAGGCTTAGATGAATACAAATAAATCATCTAATCTTTTTTTACAGAAGATTATAAAACATATTAGTATAAAAATGTAACTTTGTATGTTTCTCTTCTTACCTCTCTACGACAATAACTTCATAATATAACCATACCTTCTTTATTTATATTGGGATTTGATTCTACAATCTCAATTTGTTTAATATGGAGTAATATTTAATTATGAATTCTGAATGTTAAATATTTTGTGTGCTTCACATTTAGTTTTTACTTTCCGCACAGTTCTTGCTTAGTCAAGAGACCTGGTCCATTGACTTATGGTGGACGCATCTAAGTCATCACTAAACTAAAATGTTGGAAAATATTGTTGTAACATTTTTTTTTTCAATCATTTTTTACGTGTATCTACAATGCACGTAGAATTAGAACGTAGTCGTGTTCATAGTAACCATCGATAAGCAATTGTGTTCACAAAATTATTTGCCAATAAAATGTTAGGCAATATTTATTAACATCGGTTGTGATGCAGTAGTAAAACTACTTCATCCTTAGTCAAGTCCCAATTCGAATTCTGAATATGAAGAAAATTTTGTTACGAGTGTCACCCCGAATAAATTCATGAGCAATAATAACATTTAAATTATTACAAAAGGACAACAATATTTGTGTAAATTACTCAAAAACACATATAACACGTTATATTCAGTCCTAATTTAGGGGAGTTTTCGGTGATTACTTACTAACTTACACCTTTGACCAAAAAAAAAGAAGAAGATTGTAGTAACATTTTTTCCCCTTAAAATTAGAGTTGAATTATATAATTTTTGTAACATGAGAGGTCAAAAAGCAACTTAAATAGTAACAATAGTTCCAACAAAATGCATCATTTTCGTCAAGTTAGTATAATTTCTCAACAATAGTCATCTAAAGTTTGATTGATTTTTAATCAACGGCGGAGCCATGAATTCAAACAAGAAAAGTCAAATAAAATTTATATCAGAAAAAATTGTTTAACCTATGACAACAAAGAACAAATTGGAAAATAGCAAATTTGATGAATTAATATTCATTTCATATTTTTTTCATCTTTATCACTCTTCTTTGTCTTTCAAGTCAAAAAAAGTTTCTTTCATTTTTATTTTATTTATATTGTATAATTTTTCAATAAAAAGTGTTCTAATCGCCCTGGTTTCTAAGGACACATTATAATTTTCTTATATCGTACTAGAAAAATTGCCCAACAATTCTAGCTCTTGTCAATAATATATTATGTATGTCTAATATTTTACCTATTTTGTCTTATAAAGTACTAGTAAAATTCCCCATAATTCTAGTTCTAGTCAATATGTAATATAATGTCTAATATTTCACCTAAATTTTTTTATTTTTTTTAAAACTTCAATAGCCATTATGTCAAACTATCAACCTCAATGTCGTCTAGGTGTTCCATGTGCTATATATGTTCATATGTTTAGAAGAAGGGAAAAAATTCAAGCTCTCATTATTAGAATGGAATTTATTTGCTTACTTTGAAAAAAAAAAGATCTTTTTTCAAAAAAATGCAGCTTTGCAAATTTAAAAAAATATCAACCAGAAGATTTTTCAAAAAAATTGCTAGAAATTAAAACAGCAAATTTATTTTTTTATCAATTGAATATAGGAGGTGTAGAAAATATTCAATTGTAAAAAATATATATTGGTTTATCATAGATATACTTGACCTTTTAATTAAATTATGATTAAAGGTTTTTTTTCTTTTTTGCTAAAGAACAGGAGAATTTTATTTAATTCAAATAATAAAAAAGTTTATCGTCCATACAAAAGTGAAACTAATCTATGTAATCTAGTTCCAGTCGCATTTCTTTCTAGAGCATTTGTTACGAGAGAAGTGAAGGAGATCTTCAAAATTGAGAACAAGTACACAAATTTGGAAAAATGAATATCATGGTGATTTTAATTAATCTAATATTATGTGAACCTTTGGATTTGAATTATTCTTCATCACATATATTTAGCTTATATTAAATTAATAAACATGTTGCAAAAACATTTACATTAATTTAGAACTCGAATAGACATGTAATTTTGTCATTGCATTACATTTTCATGTCTAATATAATTAAAAAATGATTAGTTCTTGAAAAGGAAAAGATTTTTTTCTGAAGAAGACAAAAATTCAACCTACTTGTAATAATATTGGTGTGAACATATAAAAATCAGAAAAAGTAAAAAGGTATGAACACTTGACTTTGTAGGATAATTAAGTTAGTAAAAGTCAGCTTATAATACAATTAGTTTTAGTGAAAATTCAATGATTTATAGAGAGGCCTAAATCTCATCGAGTCATTCTTTAGAAAGAAAAAAAAAGGATACCTAATTCGAGCCGATGAACATGCTAATGGTTTATTTAACTAAGCTTTTAAAATCGATATTTATTTGTTTATTGTGTTATAAAGAATTTGTTAAACTGTTTTGACTATCTTTTATCGATAATATTTTCTGAATATGATTCTTAATATTAATTAACTTTAGTTAATCCATATATATGCTTGCTATAAACTAACTACACCAATGAACATATGCATGTATATATCTTGGTTATAAAAGCTAGTGTTCATAACGTAAAAAGAATTATTCCTTATCCACTTTTAAATACGATTATTAATTAGAGTATATAACAACGACTCTTTTTTACGTACACGAATAATTATTCACGTGTTTTTATTAAAACAAGATTAATACTTTATATATATTTATTATCTTAACCAATTTGCATAACTTCTAGAGGAGGTCAATGTTGGTGTAATTAGTTTTAATCATCAAGACCAAAAGTACTTAATGATAATGATGATTAATGGATCCACTCATCCACACCGTACGTGATTAACGTACGTAATCCTAAATCCTAATTATTACTAAGTAATCAACCAATTAGATAGGCAGTACAAGTTCTATACGTGTACTTAAAACCATAATTTTACACTAACATGGATTAGATCACTTTAAAATGGTTTTAAAAAATCAACTAAAAGAGAAGAAGATATTCAAATATTCCGGCCATTAGTTTATTTCGGGTCAAAATGGGCTAAGCTTGTGATACCCCGACGGAAATTTTTGATGATAGGGTGCACATGATATCGATCTTAATTAATTCGGTAAATCCATATCAGAATGGGAGAGAAAATAAAGCGGAGAGCTTTATATAAGATATAACTCATGTTCATATGGTAAGTGTTCTATGTGACGTAACCCGAAATGATAAATTTGTAGCTCAAAATGATAAATCTGATCCGTGCAGACCTAACTTAAAGCGGACAATACGACATACGTTCCATGAATTTAAATCATGAAAAAGGTGATTATTAAACTCGAAAGAAAAATTCATGTAGACCTAGCCCAAAAACAAACGATACATGTTATGATTTTATTTTTGATCGTAAAAAAAGCTAATAAATAAACTCGAAAATCAAATCCACTTAAACCTAGCCCAAAATAAGACGTGCCATGAATTAGAATTGTGACAAAACTGATAAAGATATTATATTTTTATGAATTAATTTTATCAGTTCTATTTGATATAACCTCAAAACTTGAACGGATTCGACTAGTCATATTTTATGAAAAATAATTTTTACATACTATATGGCCTTGCTTAGTGGAATTTTCTTCAAGATGGCAGCCATTTGCGTTTCTAGGAAGTGTCATTTGTAACAAGTTGTAGTTGTGATGGCACAACGTGCCCAAAAAAATGTTCAAAGGCGCCGCCCATGGGACTAATAATAATCAAAAGCTGCATGCATGGCCTACGTATACCTTTTCTTCTACTTTATGTTAAAGTTGGATAAGGCTAGAGAAGGGATAAAAATGGTTTTTGGATAATAGGACTTTTTTGTAATGTCATGTGAAGAGAGTTTGGAACAAAGTTACTGAGTTGATCGGTTGAATTCACATTTCAAAAGCTAGCTTTGATCCTAATCAACCACTACTATAAGAAAAAGGAATTAATTAGTGACAGATTATGTGGCTAAACAACGTAACAAAGATGGGGTATCAAAAGATTATGTTAGTTACAAGTAATTTAGTGATGTATTATGATAAAATATAGAAAAAAGTGTTAGCTAGAGTAATTTGTTTAATTAGTAATAGATTAGTGATCAAGATCATAGCTAATTTCATTTATTTTATATATTTAGTGATGGAATGTATTTGTTATAAATTTGTGACGAAATTGTAACGAATTGATCTTATCATATATTCATTATAAATTTGTAGCTGAATTGTGACAAACTGACAATCATGTTTAGTTTGTCATAATTTTCTTTCATTTATATAAATTTTATCATAAAATCATCAAGACTATTCCATGATCACAAATTTATTTCTGGTTTTTGATATAATGAAACCTATTCAAGAGTAGCCTCTTTTTTTTTCAGTGTCCAGTACCTACATTAAAGCCCGATTAATTTGAATATATACCGTGTTGGGCTCCATTCAGGAGGAAACGCCTATCAAAAAAAATTATATCAAAAGCTCGAATTTGAAACCTCTAATTAAAAGACGAACTGCCCTATCCATTGCACTACATCTATTGCCGGCAAGCATAGCCTTAATTTAGTCAACAAAAAGGCCATGTTTTTTTTTATATACCGAGTCTTTTATTTCGTGAAAAAGCATTGCCTTTATTAGAAAAACAAATTGCATTTCTATTCATCACTTTTTGTTAAGTCAGAAAGTGTGGTCTTTTATAAATAACATAATTTTCACAAATTTTAAGTATGATCTAATATTGTGATATGACTCATTTAGGAATAATCTTGGACTATCTTCCCATTAAGCAGGATTTTAATAGTGAAATAAAGTAAATAATACTCATATTGATTAATTGAAGTAATTAGAGAGATCAACAGAGTTTTTTTGAAATGTCATTTCAAAAGATTACAATAGTATTTGAAAGTTAGGTCTATCCAATTTCCAAATTATTAGTATTTGATAGACTTTTCACTATACTTTCCCTACCTATAATTCTAGCGATGTGTATAATACCAATTTGACTTGATGTGATAATTTGGAAGGTAGGTTGAACATCTGTCTCACCAATTAAAAAAAATCATTTTCAAAATAAGCCGTTTGTTTTCCTTTAATTTTGTGTAATGACAAAATATGTCGACAAAATGATATGGTTCAGCGAATGGGGCTAAGATCTCAGGTCCGAGTCTTAGGTATGAAAAAATCATTGATAGAGAGCACTTCCTCTCGAATGGGGCCCTTCGCAATGCGAATTCAGATTAATCGAACTGCAATATAGATATTGAATACCAGATGAAAAAAATAAATAATAAATATATATGTCTACATCCAAGAAAAAAAATTGTTAGGTAATTATCTTTCAATCTCTTGTCTTGGTATGGCCTATATGGGGATTCAAATTAAAATAAAATGTCCTTTACACATATGATATTATAATTTAAAATGAGATCGAAGAATAATTGAAATGGCAAAGAGTTCACACTAAACTATTTGTCACTATATGTTGTTCATTTTCCTATAAATGAAGTGGACCTAAATTACCAATTCTCAATTTTGAAACTAATTAATTATGAGAAATAATTTCGGTTCTCTATAGTTTTATCTTGAAAAAAACACTAAGGTCAATCTAACCAATGTGAAAATGAAAAGAGAAACTTTGACAATATAGATTGATCGAAAATATGATAGAAATTCAATATTGTACCTATAAGTACATTAGAAAACATATTGAATTAATATTTTTGTAATGAAAAAATCATCTCATAATTTCACATGAAATTCAAAGAGAGAAAATACTAAATCGAGAACGATGAAGGCATGAAAAATAAATAAAAGATATTTACGAACGAAAATTGTTAAAACTAGAACCTACAAGAAGATCAATCGGCTAAAATAAACCTAAGCAAGAAGATTCTTGACTGACCAAAAGCATTTATTAGTTTTTTTCAAAAAGTTGTATTGTTTGGCAAATGGAATAATAGGGACATCTTTTTCCCTCAAAATAAGCAAATTAATTAATTTTATTTCCATGAGAGTTGGATTTTGGTGAAATTAAAGGATGTAGCAAATGGAATATAGGTTGAAATTTTGACATAAGTTCCATTGAAATTTCAAACAATTAGGTGTAATAGTACTTTATTATAATATTATTGATCAATTTTCAGTAGAAAATAATGAAAAAAAACTATGAAATTTATTTATTTATTTTTATTTTAAAAAGTTGGCATGAAGAAATATGAGCCAAACATATTTGATTTTCATTTATCACCAATCAAAGTTTTTTAAGCCAAAGTTTTGAGGACCTTGTGTTTCTCATCCAAATAAGAGCTACAAAATTATATATTACTCCTTCTGTCTCATATTATATGTCATCTTTTCCATATGCACTTGCATTAAGAAATAAAGTAATTTTACCTTTTTGCCCTTATTTAATGTTTGCTTATGACAACTTTGTAATAAATGATGAAATGTTAGATTTCAAAAATATAAATACATTTAGATGACTATTTAAATTTTAGAGTTTATTTTTGGAGCCAAATTTTTTCACCAATTGATCCAAAAAAAATTAAAAATCAAGTTTTTCCCACCTCAATTTTCCCATATATTTTGTGTAAAATATTTTTTTATATTTTTATATATAAATTCTTAAAGCAAACATGACAACATCACAAAATATTCAAATTCCATTACTTCAAATTGATCTAAATTTTCCTTTGAACTTTTTGAAATGTCATCTTCCTTGATAAAATTTGTTGAAGCTTCAACTTTCAAGATTATTTTTGAATTTTTTTTCATCTTTTATTTTAATTTGTTTGTTGATATTTTTTTTCAAAATCAGATTTTATAGAATAAGTAGTGAATAAAGAAAGTAGTTAATTAATGAATGAAGTACTCTCCCAATGAAATAATTACTTGTAGATTTCCTAGGTTAGTCAAAGTAAATACATTTTCAAGATTAATTAATTAATCTATTAAGGGTATAATGGGCAAGAAATGGTAATTTATGCATAGATTTTATAAAATGACATATATTATTGGTCCAGCTATTTTTAGAAAGGGGCGACATATAATATAGAACGGAGGGAGTAAAAAATCAATATCGTTAAGTAATTTTTCAAACAAGGCTGACTTTTGGATTTAATTAGTCAAACATGTTGAGTTCTGTTTTCAACTACCAAACTTGGATTTGTCTATCAATAGTCATCTTATTAGTCAAAACAAATTTTTATTTGTATTAATGCCACTATTACTTTTTTGTAGAGGGTTATTTTTAGAATTATATGGCACTTAGCTCTTTATGTTCTAGAGGTTTGATTCTGAATTATTCAAATTTATTTAGTTTATTAAGTGTGTTTTTTTGTTCTATAATGGGAAAAAGGTCTGAATAATACTTTAATTTTAATTGAAATTATTGTTACGATATCAAATTTTGGAAAAGACCTTTTACCCCATGTACTATTTAATAGTGTATTTTAAAGGTATACATGTGTCTACGTGGACATCATAAATATTTCATCATCTTAAATACTAATGTGTCCACGTGGGCACATATATACCTTTAAAATACACTATTAAATAGTGCAGGGGGGTAAAAGGTCCTCCATAAAGTTTGGTATCGTAACAACAATTTCGGCCAAAGTTGCAGTATTTTTCAAGCCTTTTTCCCTTTTATAACCATTAATTATTTGTGCATTCTTAAATGAGCTATTTTCACATATAACAAACATAAAAATCATATTTGTATGTTATAGCTATAGTTTGCATAATTGCGCTCCATAGCAAATTTTATGTTTGTTATGGAGTTTTTGATTTATATAATTCGCTAGATACATCCAATTTTATACAAATTGTTCAGTCTTGTATAAATGAATTTATACATTATAATTTGTATAATAAGATCTGTATTTGTATAATTATAAGTGTATAGGACGAAAATATATGTATTTGTATTTGTATATAGACTTTTCTCTCACTGTATACAAACACAAATGCATTTTATACATTTGTATACCGAATGGGTAATTGTATACCGAAAATGGCAAATTGTATACCGAACCAGATGACAAAAAAATGAAATATTTACTGCGAAATATGGCTATAACATTTAATTTAAATTAATAATTTGCTATTTCATACAATTTTCCCTTCTTAAATATTTCAATAAGATGTTCATTTAAAAATTCACATATGTTAATTAATTGTTATGCACAATCGCTACCATTAATATTCATGGCGCATTAATCTACTACTGCATAACCTTTACCACCAACCATCTCCAACACTAGTCTTATCGGCAATAGTACCACAACCATCTAACTAGCCTCAATAGCGTAAATATAGGTAACCCGCTCAAATCATCCATAATTTTAAGGGTTGAGCTCAATATAATTTGAATTGAGTTCAATCTCAACTCATTAAAGTTTTAACCTATTTTAAGAGAATTCTCGATTTAGCCCAATTTCAATCCGTTTTAAGACTCTATTTACATTGATATAATGTATGTTCTTAATTGAAGGTATGGTTTACTATTTATTTTATATCTTTTAGAAATTATATATCCATTTGTTAACTTTTCTTGAGTTAAATTCAAACTGTGGTTATAAAAGTTAAATAACAATATGTTAAAATTATTGAGATTAAACAGGTCAAATTGAGCGGATCATGACTCAACAAGATTTTCTGCCCATTTGAGCCCAACGTAAACTTGGACGGATCATGACCCAACCCAATTTCTATTTTAACTCATTTTAATATCTTCAATTTCAATTCAACCGGTACATTCTACACCCCTTGCTATTATGAATGTATACCGTACCTTCTACACAACTAATTAGAATTAAATCTTCTACTATTCAACATACTAATTCTACTAGATCTAGAAATTTATACCATTTCATAATTAGAACACCAAGTTAGACCTTAAGTAGTAATTGAAGTCGTATAACGGAAAAAAAAATTAACTGTCCACTATTTACCTTTACTTAGTATGATTATATAATTATAACAATTAGTAACAACGTGCATTCATAATTCTATCTACGTGTATATATATATATTTTATAGATTAGTATAACAAATTTGCAGACTTTTTGCATGGGGACAAAAATTGATTAAAATTAGAACAAGTCCATGTTTGGTGAAGTTTTGATAATTTCAACATGAAAAATTAAAAAGGGAGTCAAAAAAGCACATGAGATGATGACAAAAAATGGGATCTTTGTCAGAAATTCACGGATCCACACCTTTAATTATAATTAATTAATTTATATTTAACTAGTGAGATTAGATTAATATTAAAATCATAGACTTAATTACTCACACTACTAATTATCTTTCCCCACTTTTCACGCACTAGAAGAAGAAGAGAAGAAATACTTATTATGACATTAGTCAAATAATGACTCAAATATACTTCACGTTTTATTATCCCTATCGAAGGGGAATGTTCAATTTAACGTGACACTGACATTTTAATATGATAGACACATATATCAGTAACATAAATCTCTTCAATAAGTAATTTCTTCTCTTCCGCTTTCATCACTAGCACCTCCTCTAATGATACATTTAAATATTTTTTTACCCTTATCTAGCGATAATTAAAATGATCTGATAGTGTAAAAAAAACCTACACGAATATATAGACGATGGGTATTAATTAGTAAATTTATTCATTTATTTATTTATTTATTAAGACGGCAACAAAATGTAGAAAGTTAAGAGGTGCAAAATCCGTTAAATGTGGGGAACATGGTAGCTTCGCTGGCTACCAAAATTAGTAACGTCATCCATTAGATAACGGAATGTGACATATCTCGTTAGTCATTTTCTATAATTACCTAAATTGTTCGGACTTTCTAAAAAAATATTGTCACGCTCACATCTTCGAAAAAATATATGATAGAACATATATCGTATATGTATATTTTTAAATACTTATGTATCTTATCATTAATTAAGAGTTTCTACCATATATTGAGGAAGATACACCTAGATACATGTATATTTGCTACTAGATAAACTAAAATAGAGAGAGACGAGCAAGATAGTCATGTATCTCAGATATATGCGAATCACATTGGCCAGATACATGTATCTAATGTGTATCTAGTTGATTTGCATGTATCTAGGATACCAATAGATAGGAGAGTGGCGAGCGATATGGGAGGGAGCCAGAGGTGAGCCAGATTTAATTTGCCTACATACCCAAATACATTCGAATTTATTATTCGATACAATGTATCTAAAATAAATTATACCTAATTTTGACTTCATGTATCATGAGATACATAAATCTGGATGCACCAAATTAATCGGATAAAATTCGTAATATTATAAACTAGAGTATATCTAAGTAATTAGCTCATGGTCTATTGAAATTTCGGTAAGTTTCCCAATAAAACGTTTTTATAATATTTTCAAAATTGTCAAAACCTGCAGTACTCTTTCTTTGACCCATACACACAAATAAACAAATAATTATTTATATACTGCTACTTAAAATTCCTTTTAAATGTCCTTATTTTACACCGATTTGTCCTCAACTCGTGCCAGTATATTTCAAGAGGATTCCAAGAAAAAACATAACCATAATAAAAAAAATAAAAAACCAAAAAAATATTATTTCTTATTTTAGTTGTTATATTATATAGTCTTCGTTATATATATCACTAAAGAAAAACAAAGCGCAACCCTTCAACAAGTATCAAACAAGAAACACAAACAAAACAAAAAAAAGCTGATATGGGGAATAGTCTAGGAAGAAAAAAAACAACAAAGGTAATGAAAATCGATGGACATACGATGAAATTCAAAACCCCAGTTTATGCAAACGAGGTTCTGAAAAATTATCCATCAATGGTATTATTAGAATCAGAAGAAGTAAAGCATTTCGGGGTACGAGCAAAGCCATTAGAGCCTCAACAAGAGTTAAAGTCTAAAAGGCTTTATTTTCTCGTTGAATTACCCAAAATCCCCGAAGAGAAAAATAAAAACCCGAGGAGGGTCCGTTCAGGGATCCAAATGAGCGCAAAGGATAGGCTTGAGACTTTAATGTTAGCAAGGAGATCCGCGTCTGACTTGACAATCATGAAGCCCGCTAGTGTTATGATGAGTGAAGAGTATTCGTCTAGCTTTGCTTCGGGCCCACTCAACGGTGTTGGGCCTCAGGCCCAACCCGTGAGGTTGAAGCTAAGGTTACCAAAAGCGGAGGTGGAGAAATTGATGATGCAAAGTAAAGATGGGAGTGATGTCGGTGAGAAAATTATGAAACTTTGCATGAATAGTAATAACGATGGTGTTCAGGCCGACTTGTTTCAGAGTAAAAGTGGACCGTTGATTGAAGAAGATCAAAGTCAATGGAAGAAAAATAATGGAGGAATATTAATTAAGAAGGGAATCAGATCTCGAGAGGTAATGTTCTCTTCATTATGGACATTGATCCACTTTTCATGTTATGTTATTTCTTTTTAAATTTTTAAATTTTTTGGTTCACGTTCTTATCACGATTCTCAATATATTATTATAAAAATAACGCATTAGTAACTTAGAAATATATGTAGTAAACAGATATTTTTGTTTAGATTCTTCAAAATGTTGTTATATTCATGTCATTCTCCAACAATGCGCTATTTTTAGAGGATTTGATACGTACATGTAAACATTTTTAAGGAATAGAGCAGTTAATATAATTTAGGTTTTTAATGTGACTAAAACTTTACCTCAATTAGTAGAAGTTACTGAATATTACATGACTCTATAGAGTAGCTCTGATCTTTGATATAATAATTAAGTTATGTTTAAAAATATTTACTTGAATCTGATGAATACGTCAAATCAATAAATGAATGATATGCTCACTATTTATCAAAGTCTTAAATCTTATGATTTTAGTGAGAAATATATATTAAGTCTTGAAAAATTTCATGAACAACATATTTTATAATTTTTAGAAATATATATGTGAAAACAATAGGTATATGAAGATCCTTGATCTCTCTAATTTTTGAAATTTTTCTCATTTTCCTTTTGTTTTTTTTATTCTCTTTATATTCCACCAAGTTTCATGACATACTTTCTGATTCGTCTCATGTTATCAAACGTGTTTTTTATTTTCACTTCCTTTAAGAAAATATTAAAATCAAGAGGAGTTTTTGACTATTTTACTATCATTTACTTATATTATCTGTCTTTACTAAATATTTACTCTATTAAGGTGATTGTGTTGAACATTTCAAATAATTTGAGATAACTATTTTATAAATTGAGGTGACAAAGTACAAAAAATTTCAGAAGTCAGAAGTTGCATGGTCAAATTAATTTTGTCAAATTACATGAGTGTGAAAAGCTTTCCTTTTATGGAATTTAATTTCAAAATTGACTGCTTCAATATTCTTTAAAAATTAAATTCTAATTTTACTTCAATCATCAACTAATTATAACAATATTATTTAAATTGATTTAACAATTTTACTTAATTGAAGCTTTCCAAAGTCAAACTTTGATGACTTCAACGTTTTCTTCTTTATATTAATTTTTTTGTATGCATATAGAGATTAAATATAAAGTTTAGATATCTACCTATAAAAAAAATAAGAAATTGGTTACGGAAAAGGAAAGTTTTATTTCCGTAGTACGTGATAAAATAAAGTATTTATACGTGCATGTAATACTAAAAAATAATTATATTTTTAAGACCAAATTATTAAAAGAAAATAAATGAAAGAGATTGAAGTTGAAGTGTGAAATAGTGCCTTATCAACTAATTTGTTACCTAACGGCTACCAAAAATAGTTTGTATTAAATCTATTTAGTTTCTTTAATAAGTGGATAAGATTTTGAAGGAGTTTATAGATCGATGATATCAAGAATAGGTCATATAAAAACAGGAATTTTCGATAGACGTTCTTATCAGAATATCATCGATAATCTGAAATTTCTTACTGAAAAGTCGTTAAAACTTGTTTTTCACAAGTACAATTTTGATGATTTTTGTGGAAAATTTGCTTGTTTCTAGTCGTGAATTAAGTTTTTAGATTTAACCTTCGAATTTCAAAGGAGATATTACTAAGAGGTATTGTCAAAATTGTGCTAAGACGAATATGATTCATTCGCTCTTATTCAGATATTTCGAATTCTGAATATGAAAAAAATCTTGATAAAGAGCATTTTTTCCCGGACCTTGAAGCCATATGGGGAGTGTAACAAACATGTGTGTGATTTTAATTTGTGAGCCTGCACTATTTCACACGTAATAGATTCCCAAATATTTTTATTATATTTATATTGATTAATTCATTATAACTAACTATGATGTGATCAAGTTTGGTTGCACACCAATATAACGTATCCAAAAATTATAATATTGTCTTATGTCAATTAGATTAGGAATATAATTTTTAATTATGCATTATAATCTTCTATATTTGTTAATTATTTTTAATCTTTATGTTCATTTGATTGCAGAAACGTGTAGGGTTCTTGCCAATTACTGAAGGGGAGATTCAATTAGCAATGACAGCTTCATAACAAAGAGAGCAAAAACATAAATAAATCTATTTTATTATATTATATAGTTTTATGTACAAGTCATCTCCGAATTCACACGCAGAACTTTTCAGCTATTTATAATTAGTACTATATAGGTCAAGGGTTCGAGTCGTAAAAGCAGTTTCTAATTAATGCTTGCATTATGATAGCTAGGCTGTCTACATCACATACGACTCTTTACCGAACTTTGCTACAGGATGCTTTGTGCATCGACCATCCTTTTCTTTTCTTTTTAATCAGTTTTTAGTCATTTTCTGTATAGTAAAAATTAAGAAGCTGAAAATTAGAGGTGAATTATGTGAGAAACTGGTTATGATATATTACATTTGTATCCAATTTTCCACTTTTTTTTTAATTTTATTTTTTGGTTGGTGAAGAAATGAGACTAATGCTATTTCAAAGTACATTAATATTCAAATATGCCTTTGTTAATTTTTTTGATTCATTCATTCATATTATTGACGTTAGCAAATACTATCTTGTATTTGCCCTTGTTATTAATAGAAATTCAACGTGAAATGAAGTCGTTATCCAAATTCCTCTAGAAAAAGGGTTTAAATTTACTCCACAAACTTTTGAATATATGATTTAAAAGTATTTAACTTTTGTACACCACATAAATTTCCGATGAAAAAAGATGTGCACCAAATCACTCTTCGTGCATCTCCTTCGCCCGCGCGAGAGACTTCTATACCAGTGGCCGCGTGAGAGACTTCTATACCAGCCAGGAATAACGGCTCTGTTATGAAAGAAAGCGGCAGACAGACTAATTGTGATCAAGTTAACAGATTAAAGTGAATTGAGTCAATAAACAAATATGATTGAATACGTCCAAAGTTTAAGGATTGAGTAATTAATTTGTTATAATTTGATCATACTGCGTAAAATTTACGTAATTTATTCTTCTATACTAGTCAAAATAGCAATTTTAGAGAGCCAAATATAGGTGATTTAGTCAATTTTTGACAGAGTTCAATGAATACGTCAATAATAAAAAACAAGTTATGACTCATTTAGTAATTTGTGTTTGCTACACTGTGGGTCAAAATTGATGCTAAGAATACCTTGCATCATGTTTTGGTTCTCTGATAAGGAAGATACGTTAAGAAAGTCATTAATAATTTTCAACTTTCAACAAATTCAGATGAATCATATCACCAAGATAAAAACTATGAACCAGAATAGAAGAACTTGTAACATTTTCATAATAGCTTATTAGACCGTACATCTTTTTTGGTATATATATATATATATATATATATATATATATATATATGAGGAGCTAACATAAATTGTAACATTTTGAAGCTACAAAGATAATTATTAAATCGTTAGCACGGCATACAATCATTCTCCCTCGAGTAGTTGTTAATATGAATAAGACAAACTTTGTCATAGCATTTATGTACATTCAATATACTCTATAGATAGTGGAATGCATAGAGTTATACCTAATAAAATTAGAAACTGAAAGATTTCGTTGGTTATCTTTTCACGAATAGATCGACTATGGAAGACTCTGGTAAGTAGAAGCTCGAATTTCATTAAGATATAGTACAAAGTATTTTTGAACTCCACTATACTCCTTTGAAACAATGCTCAGACAACTAAAATATTTGCAAATTTCAAGAGAATGTGAAACATATCATGAATCACATGTATACCAGACGAGAATGTGAAACATATCATATAATATTATGTATAACAGTTGTTGGAGGGTTGTTCTTAATCTTTTTCACATGGCAGACAAGCTCAATAAAAAAATATGGTATCTTAAAAGCCATAAAGTCAATATATTATGTTTCCATAAGGGTCCATTTATCTTCCTTTTTTCCTTAAAGAATTTAACTTTTCTCCATACATGAAGAGAAGTGATATGAATAAAGTAGTGTGTCCAACTCTTTCTTCAAAGATAAGAAAGTTGCTTCCAAGATATGCTTGATGTTAACAAAAGTGGAACATGACAAGAAACCTACTTTACTTTCCATTAGATCCACAAGGAAATGGGAAGAAAATGGTGTATGACCAGCTTCCACGCACCTCGACTAATTTCATGGGATATCTGTTATCTCCCACCAACACAGGGTACCACTCTATCTTCCAATGCTTAGATAGGTAGGAAGAAATCACTTAGTGTTTAATTATCCGAGCCTAATACCTCATGATTCTCAAATCACCTTATTGACAACATCAAAGATATTTATATGCCTTCGATACTTTTTTTCATTGTATGGGGGGGGGGGGGC